>SSSL01000346.1:0-23912 GCA_008086715.1 Sitobion miscanthi
ATAGGCATTTTAGGTACTGGTGTAATAACTTAAAAACGAAACAAAAATATAAATATAATTACGACGCCTGTCGATAATTATATTTAAATCAGAAAAGAAATATAATATAAGAACGACTCCTGTCGATACTTACATTAAAATCAGATGTTAATATATTAAATATAAGCTATTACCTTCCTCCAGGTGTTCGGAGGGCTCTCGAGATCGTGTATTCGAGAATTGTATCAAATACACCGTACAATATAATTTTATGTAAAAAGCATGTATAATTTTATAACTGCAATCAATATAAAATATTATATTAAATGCCTTACCTGATTCGCAGTTGTTTCTGTATGATATTGTAGGAGTTTTAGGTTTTTAAATGAAAAAGGTAAAACTTCAAATACACAAAATTGAATTAAAGAACGCACTGATTATTGCTCGCATAAGGAGTCCAGTTGTCGCTCGTTGAAATCGGTTTTTTGTACTTGAGAGGTTGTTACTCTGGTGATAAGTGCTCATGCACTCGTGATAGGTGCTCATGCACTGATGATAGGTGCTCATGCACTGAAGATGGGGACGACACGGATATGCCGACCAGAGAGAAGTAGGCGGTATTTATCAAAGGCTTTTTACACTTCCCCGAACTAAATTTCTCTTCGGCGGCAAGGACCTTTTTACCGTACATTTTCTCTGGCGGCATATAAGAACTCCGCACGCCCTGTGTCCCGCTGGACGCCGGTACGTGCCGACTTCTTAGTTCGTGATCGCATAATGGATATTATACTTATTTGTCGATGAAAACGGTTTTATTAGGGATGTTCGATTTCTACAAGCGACAGTCTGGACGTTATTTTATTACTCAATAAAATTTTATTTAATTTATAATAATGGTATGTGAGCATATCATTACACTGGTAAAGATTTTCTATTGCGTTTTTTCTTCTTAGACTTTTTTTATTAGTTGGAGTGAAGGATTGTTGATGATGGACTTCAGTGTTTCTCGGTTTTCCTCTAAATTTTCAAAAATACATATATCACCTCTAAGAAGACGTTCCATTGATATTACATCTTTCCTAAAGTTGTTCATGTCAGTGTAACCAACTACTGGTTGTCCTTTTTTGTTTTTGTTTTTATAATGCTGTAAAATATATGGATACTACATAAGAAAATAAATATTGTTATAAGTACCAGGGTTTGAACGTATAAAACATGTATTATAAAACTACTTTTTACAATGTATAAAAGTATTTATATTTTTTGATTATTATTGCTGCATTGAACAAAAACTATCAAGTGTATCGATTATTAATATCGATCATTTAATTATATATTAATTTATCAGTTTATCTTTATTAAAATGTACAGAAAATTTATAAAAAATAATAATAAATAAGTATTTAATTTGTTTTATTAACAATTTAAATAAAATATAAAACCACTAAGATAGATTTTTTTGTTGTACTTATTTATTTATCAAAGTAATCTTTGAAAAAAGTGTTTTTTAAATAATGAATTGACTTGTTTTAGAAGTCGGCGGTGAGTATCTTCAATTATCAGTTTGCCAAGATTATTATTTCTCTGTAATTTTAATGGATGTTTGATATCATACGGTGGATTGGAATTTTGCTATCTTTCTCCTTCTTTTAGAAAGTTAGTTTCATCTAAAAATGAATGGAGTTTTAGTAGGCCACTCTTGCCAACTATTCGGTTGTATATGGTTAAACTGATTTGTAAGAATTTTACTGTATTAGTAATGTCAGTCTTTTCAATTCGAATTCACCTTCTTCTGGTGTTAGAGCTCCTTGTGGGTATCACTGAGCACGGCTTAGTCGTTCTGGTTCCCCTTTTATCCAAGCGTAGTAGACGCGCGGTTACATTGATTAGCGTTCTCAACTTTTAAAATCGTGATATCAGTCTGTCAATGAATTCATTTCTGGTTTCCATGGAAGACATAGTACTGGTTAATGTTATTAATCTTTTTTTTCTTTCTAATAAAGTCTCATCACCTGGCAGTTTTCTTGGTATTACTAGTCATTCTGATGATTTGTTGGTGATCCATGCTAGTCCTTGCCACCACAGTTTACATCACGCTAATATTTCCGTGTTTTTCTAACGAGATATAATGCCTGCGGGGTTGTCCTCACTTCTTAGATGACACCAACATGCGTTAACTGATAGTTCATGAATTATTGCCACCCGATTGTTAAAATATGTTTTCCATGTATTCATTTCAAGGGCTACTTGTTATCCAACTTCTGACTTTTTGAGAATCTGTCCACAATGTTGATGACTGGACCTTCAGCATTCGTTCTAATGCTCGTTGAGTAGCTGCTAATAATTTTGAACCAAGGACAGCTGCATTTAATTCTGAGCATGATATAGTGAGATTTTTTACTGGTGCTACTCGTGATCTAGCTGTCAGAAATTCACACTTAACTGGTCTATTTAATCTGAGTATCTGATGTAAAAATAGGCTTTAATTTATATACATAAAAAATAATTAAATTATATACTCTTGCACAACTTAAAAATGTCTTAGTAGTAGTAGTAGATTCACACTTTTCTACCAATCTTTTCTTCTTTTCCTTTTCACTTTTTTTTACTTTTGGTAAACATAAGTAATAAATATAAAATTAGACTAGTGATAGAAAGTGAGTGCATAGCAACCTTGAATACTGAATATATATGAGTACTATGTCCTCTCAAATATGTTAGTATTTAATTAAATGACAAGGAAATTTCCAGTTTTGGAATCCTATTATTTGGGAATACGAAGAGCATGGTCATTAAGAGATATCAAAGTGTAAATTTGATATAATAAAAAATACTATATTAGAAAAAAACTATCTAAATAGCAAATTTTTTGCCGGTCATTATTTTTGCTACTCCAGATTTTTATACTAGTGACGCTCATAATAAGAAGGGATCGGATTAGTCAAGCAATACTTTGAAAACACATTTTCCCTTGAAATTGGCCTGTCTAGTGTTTTGCTACTGTCAAGGTGAATACCAATAAATCACCTAATAAATAAATGTTAATGTTCTATAACTATATGTGATATTGAATAAAGATTAGGCACCAAGTAAATTATTATCCAACACATTAACTGATATTATAACTTAAATAAAATATAAAGAAAATTATCCAAAAAGTTAATAAATCAACCATATAATTATGATTGTGGTTATGATAAACAATGCAAAATGTATTCTAAATTGTTTAATTATTTAATAATTCCCCATGGATCAAATAGTAAAATATTAGAGTATGGTTAGTGATTAAATAATAATAGCAAATATAAAAGTATTTATTTTAAATCGTTACAATAAATAGGAGCATTATAGATTGTAAAAATATGGCCAAAAAAAATTTTTATCTTAAATAATTGTAAAAATCATGCTCGTTTGAAATTATTAATTAAAAATGGTTACTAAGTAACAGTCACTTTATTTATGAAAAATAAAAATTATGTACCTACCTTTCCTTTTTTTTATTACCAAAGATTTTCATTTGCATTATACATTTTTTAGCCCATAGTAATTACATTATTAAAACAATTATAAAAATATTATGCACCACATTTATTTAGGTTATTACTACGTATAAAATGTATTATATGTTATGTTTGAATTATATTATGTTTAATGCTTATATTATAATATATTGACTCTCGTCTATCGTCACGGTTTACCTTTTAATCATAGGCGAAGCACTAACAATAATAATAAAAAAAAAAATGTAAAATTTACTTACTGTAAACTCTATTAGGTACTGCTAATAAATAAAATTAATAATAATCATTATAAGATGATTCCTATAACATTGTAAAGCATAGTTCGGCTATATCTATAATTTGTTAATTATAGCAAACATTATAGTTGTGTTAAAAATAAAAAATATGAAAATTATACTTATTATTAATGTATTATACAATAAGCCATAAAAAAGAAAAAAAAGAAATATTGTAATATGATTCCTTGAATATAGGAATCCTATGCTATTAGAAATTAAGTCATTTTAATTGTATACAATGTAGGATAATTAGTAATAATACAAATACATTCTCAATTAATTACCACTGTTTGTTGATAAATTTGCGAACCATTAAAAATATTGTAAAAAGGATATTCAACTGTAGAGCATAGACGGGTCATACGTATAATTAATTTATTGTAAACATGACTGTTAAAAGATAAACAAAAAAATGAAAATTATACTTATTATAATGCATTTCAATAAGTAATAAAAGATAAAAAAAAAAAATTTGAAATAAAAATAGAAAAAACAAAAATTGTAAGGTGACTCCTATGCTATTAAAAATTAAGTAATTTTAATTGTATACAACATAGTTAAAATAGTAATAAAGTAAGCATCCTAAATTAATTACAATCATTTGGTGATAACTTGTGGAACCTTTAAAAATACTGTAAAAAGGATATTCAAATGTAGAGCATAGACGGGTCATACGTATAATTAATTTATTGTAAACATGACCATATAACAAAAAAATGAAAATTATACTTATTATAATGCATTTCAATAAGTAATAAAAGATTAAAAAAAAAAAATTGAAATAAAAATAGAAAAAACAAAAATTGTAAGGTGACTCCTATGCTATTAAAAACTAAGTAATTTTAATTGTATACAACATAGTTAAAATAGTAATAAAGTAAGCATCCTAAATTAATTACAATCATTTGTTGATAACTTGTGGAACCTTTAAAAATACTGTAAAAAGGATATTCAACTGTAGAGCATAGACGGATCATACTCATAATTAATTTATCGAAAACATGAATATTATAAAAAAAAAAAATCATAATTGTTATTAATGTCTTGTAATAAGTAATAAAAAAAAAAAAAAAAACAAAAAAAAAAAATAAAAAAATAATATAGTGATTCCTATGCTATTAATAATTAAGTAATTTGAATTGTATACATTGTAGGAATTAGCAATAAAGTACTTGCCCTCAAACAATCACCACACCTTCAAGAAGATCATAAAGACCATTCAACTGTTTGATTTTGTTTTTGAAAAGAATTGATCACGAACAGTCAAAAGAGAAGAAATAAGATTGCACAAATTAATTATATAATAATTTGGGAACATCAGACTGCAATCATAAAACAATTGTACAAAACTGAATGTTTTGAGCACGTCTAAACTCTGCTGATTAACTTTGATGAACTATAAACTGTATCAATATCCAAGGACAATAATTTCATTAATAGCATCAATAGCTGGACAAACATTTAATGTTAGTATTCAAAAGAGTGGGAATTATATTTTATTTATTATTTAATGTTCCACAATAATACCTGTTTGGCAAACATTACAGTGTACTGCAATAGGTATACTTAGTTAATAAGATTTGTAGCGTGGTATGTGTGACAAGTGGATTTTTAAATACAATTACCTGTCATATATTACCAAAAATTACTGGTACTACTGTTCCGACACAAACTATTGACACTTCAATGAACATACCATAAGTATATTACATGACAACAGTCACTAAAGTCATGTCAACAGTTAATCAAGTCCACGCGAGAAGATTACCGTTCAAACAGTTGCCCAGTTACTTTGGGTAATCAAGGGTAAAGATTTTGCAGCACGGTCTTGTACAACCTTGTATAAGACTACACTACCAAACGTATCCACGTCCACTGCTGATGCAACTTGTACTCTCACACTTCACCAGAATGATATGGGCCAATGCTTAAAGTTTACCATGACAACTTTGTTACAATTTGTTTTGAGTTATCCTTAAACCATTGAACCCACCTTCCAAGATGACCAAGCATAAATTGCTTTCAGTTATACTCAAAAAATATGATCCATTGGTATATATTACATCGATATTGAACAATGAAAATATATTTTTGCAACAATTATAAGCAATGCGGATATTATACTGTCAGCAGACCTTCAAACACATTGGTCTTTATGTTACAAGTGTACCTATAAGTCAGTAGAAACTCTGTATTTCACTATAAGTTATACAAAATTTATATAATCATTGTGTATCAGACGAGTCTTTCGGATCTTGAATATATTTTCAATCAAATGCCACTAACAAAGGAAAACAGTTGAATGTCGTCATTAATATGAAACCAAATATTATCATTGTGAATTTTTATTAAGTTCAATATCATCAGAATATTATTATTTGTTATTATTGTGTAATTCATTTGTATTTTGTTATTTTTTTTTTTTTTTAATTTTTAGTCATAAGTGGTAGATTAGGTAGGTTCTAATGTGCAATAAACTTATGTAAAACATAATTTGGACTTTGGTCATTCCTAAAAAAATTATTAATTTAGTGCTAATATTATTGTTAATATTAATGTTGGTGTCAAATGTGATTCTTTGGTTTCTTATACAGTACATTTTTATAATAAACAAGGTTGTTATGTTTTAAACAAATTGTTTAAAACGTTAATTTTAAACAGCTGCTTACAACGTTGTATAAATTGACCAAAACTATATAAAGTCAAATTAAATATTCCTATTTATTTTCATAATTGTATAATTTTTCTTTGTTATTTCATCAAATACAGTAAATAATTAAATAATAAATTTGTCATTATAAATTATTGTTCGTTTATGTAAACTAAATAAGTAAAATTTAAAAATTAAAAAAAAATATAATAAATTAAAAATATTTAATATTTATAATTCAAATAAAATAATATGTCAAATAACTAGTATTTATTGGAAAATAAAAGTTGAATAGTTTTAAATCGATAAATAACCACTAGTATTCAATTTAATAATACACATAATCGTATCACAATATTTAATTATATTTTATTTTTTATTGGTACTGAGTTTTTTTGTTGCGATTCAAATAAAAAAACTAAAATTTATTTGTCTTTGATTTATAATATCTGGGATTTTATAACAGAAAAAACCTTTGTTAAAAGGTAATTTAAAAACTATGTAAATAGCACTGGCACTTTATGAAATATTAGGAAATGTACAAAAGTCGAATTTATAGAGCTTATTTTTGGTAGCGCCAGGAAGACTCATAGGGTTGCCACCGGTGGCGTAATTTGGACAATACATCAGGGGTTGCAAAAATTACTTAGGGTGCACTAACCCGTTAGCGACTTGCCATGCTCTCACTATTTATCACTATTATTCTTTAAAGTTATTACTTTTTTTCGAATGGTTCTTAAGAAGAATAGTCCGCAGTAGTCTACGCCAGTTTTTGCAAAGACTTGTGTTTGTCCTGTGTGAAATTTCGGTAGTTGTCCCATGCCTATCATAGCCCCTATGGTCACAGATTAGAGTTCGACTAGTGCGACGTCGTTGGCAAAAGCCAGGTACTCTACTTCCACTGATAGTCGCGTTCGCAGTAGGTCGTCGTAGAGTATGTTCCACAGGGTAGGCTCGCTGACTGACCCTTGTGGTACTCCGCAAGTTACATCGATTCTTGCTTCCTCATCGCCTTCTCCGAAGCTGAGGGATCGAACACCCTTGCCAAGTCAGACAAGACATTTCTTTTAGTACATTCTAAAGCTAGTTTTGAATTCTGAATTGTATAGAAGAAAATATCACTCTTTTACAGTATTTTCTTTTAGAATATATTTTACACTCAAAGAGCTTACAATCAAAATTAGTGTATTAGGGTTTACACAAATGGTAGGAATCGATGACATAAAACTCACAGTTGTTTTCCGGTAGTTAAACGAATTGGGTTCCGTATAGGCTCGTTCTACTGGTGGTGTGCGAAAGAAATGTCAGTGAATGGTCCAAGGTGACAGATCTGCTACGGATCGGCGGCGTCCCGGTATGGTCGTGGCACTGACGGTTTGTTCAATATTACGGGGGAGGTTCAGCTCGGTGTGGCGACACCCGATGTATATATCTATACTATTCCGTAGCGGACTCGAAACCGACGTTTCACGGCGGAAGGGAACAAAAGGGTACGAGTAGGTTCCGTTAAGAAACTGTAGTCACTGGGGTTAGCCTGTGGCACATCCGTGTCTAACGGCGTTTTACGACCGTCCGGCTTATGCAGGCTAGGGAAATATGGTGTAGGTAGTTTGAAGAATGTGTCCGTGTCTAACGGTGATTTACAAACGTTCGGCTCACATATACACCGCACTCTTTTCTAACCACCTTGTCCTCTAATGACACGTAATTCCATGCTGCAGGATTGGTGTATTCTTGTACTTCAGCAACCCTGTTGGCAACGTAAGTTTTTTAATGAGAAGACGGAGATTCCAACCAAGCTAGAACGATTTTCAAATCAGTCCGAAAATAGGATTGTTGTACATTAGTGAGCGCCGCCTTCACTTTATGATTTAGACGCGCTAATAAGACGGTTGCGCGCAGTTCAATGTGTGGTAGAATTGTTGCCTTCTCTGGTGCTATTCGAGATTTGGCAATTAATAAGTGAGTTACATACTGATTGTTCTTTCTTGACCTTAGGTGTATGCAGGCTCTAGAAGCGTCAGAAAATCCATGTAACTGAATTTGCTTCAGATACTACTCGGGGAATTATCAATGCATTGAGTTCCGTTAAGTCTTAACTTGCTTTCTTCCACTTGGCACTGATTTCTGGAGGTACTTCATCATCAAAATCGACTTTCCTTCTCCATAAATCTTTAATTATGATTTTAAACTGCACGCTTGTTGAGGGTATGAGACCTTGTTTCTTTTTTTTACTTGGTATCGGAACACGAGGCTATTTCACCCCATGCGCCATCATTTATTGAAATAACAATTTACACAAAATATTGGTATCACACAGGGCCATTCTCCCTATTTGATACCTCACAATTTGGGGTTAACAAGGTACATTTGGTGGCGCACTGGGACACTCCTCCAGTTTGCCATCTTACATTTTATATTATTTTTCTGTCGGTTTATTCCGTCGACCGCCGCTCTGTTTGTCTCGTCCTCTTGCCGGGCTGACCGATTGTCTAGTACCTTCTAGTCTTTTGTTGCTGTGATCGTCGTTTCTCGTTGCAATTGGGTTGGTAGCTGACCGTTCTTCATCGTCCCCTTTCGGCTCAGATGATTTCGGTCACCTGCCTTCTTCTCTCCTCTGCTTCCTTTTTTTTCATGACCCCAACTATCATTTCGGACATCGTGTCCCAGTTTCCCTTTGAAGCCAGAATCGTCGCAAAGGCTTTCGGGGTTTAGGTCCGTCTCCATCGTTATTTCTGCTTGTCTCCTTCTAGAGTGCCAAGCGTCGCAGGTGAAGAGGGTATGTTCGGCGTCGTCAACTGGGTCGCCACAGAACCAACACTCCGAGGATTCCAGTTTGCCAAATCTTTTCAGGTCCACAGCAAAACATCCGTGTCCGCTCAGTGCTTGGGTAAGATAGTAACTCGTTTCTCCTTGGCAGCGGGTCTATCCAGCGGCCGATGTTTGGGATGAGGGCGTATGTCCATCTACCCTTTTTGCTGTCGTCCCATTCGATCTGCCACATATCCAGAATGTTTTCGAACAGTACTACCTGTTCCCTGTTCCTCTTCCTGTCGTGTAGGCGAGCATGACGGATATCGCGTCTCTCGAAATCGTATAGTAGGCTGAGGCCACTCTCCGGCAGATGCGCCTCTGCACCTTGAAGTGTTCCTTCCAGCCTTCTGCGTTCATCTCTTCGGCCCATACTGTTGATCCGTACAGCAGCACGGAGTGGGCAACGTGGCTCAGTATCTTCCTTTTTGTTGGCTTCGCAGTGCTAATGTTAGGCATCATTATGCGTTCTCGTGTTTGTAATGATCATGGATGGCTTCACACTTTTGCTCGGTCAGTGATAGGCCCACTCGCGTCAGCCAGGCGAGGACTTCTTTTGCCGAGGAGGTAAGAAGCTACTCTAGATTTACGGCGTCTCTATTTCTAACGACTAGTGCGACGTCGTTGGCAACAGCCAGGTACTCTACTCCCACTGATAGTTGCGTTCATGTTGTGGGATTCATTTAGAGGTTCACTGTTGATGTAGTCGTCTCAATTCTTTTATTTTCTTCATCTTTTCCTTATGTAACCGTTGCTTCATCTGTGTACGTGAGATATCTTCAAATCTTTTTACGAACTTTTTTACGAAGAACAAACTTTCCTTGAGCGTGCGGTAAGACCCTTGGTGTTTGGACCATAGGTTAGTCACTACTCCTCCTACGAATACGATTACCTAAGATATCAGCAAGAGTGGAAACACAAATACACTGTTTTGGAACTGTCTCGTGTACGGGTTAATTTATCCAATGCTTCTATTTTACCTCTTATATGAAATATGTGAAGTTGTTTACAACTCTAGGTAAAATAAAAAAAAAATTGTTCAATATAATTGTAAGCCAACAAAATAATGGCAATTACATAAGACTCAATGTTATCCGTACCATTATTGTCATGATACAGAAAAATCATATTTCATATAATATGACAATATCTTGGAAAAATTGTTTTATCATGGGTTCTTTCGTAGGACCGTCTTTGTCATAGCATCAGATTTCCTACACACGTGACCTGCCTATGCCAATCTTTATCTTTACTATATCCAGTCTGTTGTACAGGTCACATAACTCCTCATTGTGTCTTTTACGCCTTAACGATGTTTGCGGGTCACGACATGGTCAATATATTCTTCTTGATATTTTTCTTTCAGAAAGCCCTCAGTTAATACGAACACGATTACCCAAGATATCTCACAAAAGTGGCAACACAAATTCACTGTTTTGGAACTGTCTCGTGTACGGGTTAAGTTATCCAATGCTTCTAATTTACCTTCGGTATAAAATTTGTGTTGATTTTTGCAACTCTATTTAAAAAAAAATATATATATTATAAATATAATTTTAAGTTAACAAAAAATGGCAATTACATAAGAGTCTGCGTAGTTGGAGGAACAGGGCTGGATGAAGGGCATGTTAAGTCGATAATGATTTCTTTGTCCGGGGTAATTGTCAATTACAATGGGCAATACATTTTTCAAAATAAGGAAATATTATTTTTATTTTTTAGTTTTTATTTTTTCATCAGATTAATATTTTTAACTCAAAACTGAATAAATTTAGACTTTCTATATTCTATCTTATGTGTTGGCAACCTCGAACTCGCGACGCCATTGTTCGCGATCTCGTCGTTCCGTGGGTGACCTGCAGAGAACGCATAGGCTAACTTACTATCCCGGACACTGTATTTTTTCACGTACCGCTCCCCACGTCACCGCCATACAGTCTGGTGTTCTTTGGAAAACTGGGATTCTGCTGCCCGTTATTCCCATCGGTGACATTCGTCCAGCCTGTTTCACACCCTTCCACACCGTCACCACGTCCATCCAATGCTGTGGCCCCGGAACAATAGACCTCCAGTTCAGACCACCAGGTTCCCCGCTCTCCTGCGATGTATATGTCACGACAGGCCATATCCCGATATCCAGTTGTTCCCCAGACACTGCCGCATCACAGGTCATCTGCGATGCAGCTTGTCCCCGCATAGGTTCGGACGATGTGCAGGGCTGCACACACAAAGATTCGTCGAGAGTTACAGCAGTGCCGACCATATCAACCATATTTTGACGAGGATTCGTAGTCAATATGTAATAGTTGTACTGTAGTACTCAATGTATACTATTATGGAAGTCTTTTAGATTCTTAACGGAACCATGAATGACGCATTTATTGTGCAACTATTTAACAACTATCTGTGGTAGAATAAAAATCAAGTAAATAGGGGAAGGGGGATATAGGTAATACAGGGAATGTGTTGAATGGAAGTGATCTTCGTGTTGGATGTTGACTTGATGGTGTGTTAAATTGTTGGAATACGAAGTATAGTTGGAGTATATATTATGTAGATGATTTTTATTCTACTACTAGATATTATTATAGTTTATGATGACGAATAGAGTATCGTTTCGACTTAAGTGCTAATAAGTGTGGAGTCACTTACCTTGATCGTCGCTGCAGTGTACTTGTCAATCTGGATGTCTTTGATGTCGTTACTACTGTTCGTGGTTCGATGCACGTTATTATTACAATATACAATTTACTTCTATAGTTGCACATTTGATCTTTACATGATTTGAGATTTATGTAGCGATGTTATTGTATCATTATTATATACTTCGACTTACGTTTTTAATTTGACTTATTGACTTTTACCTAACACCTCAGTGTTCGTTTATAATAATTATTTTATGTACACAATACCTTAATGTTTATTTGTAATTTACACGAATGTGGTGGCTGTCAGTCGTGGATATAATATTAGGAGACTTGTCAAATATATGTATGTTATAGTATGCTCAAGATGCAATGTTTCAAAGAATGTGTCCAATTACTTATTCTCTAGAGTTTTCTACCCCGATGTATGATCGTTTTTGGTTCCAAATCATTTTATGTGTTTACTAACGTAGAAGGTACATATATAATATATTAAGTAACATTTGTCCATATAATATTTGCAGCTAGAATTTAGAATTTTTTCAATATTTCCGTGTAATATTAAATATATTATGTTATCCTTCATATCTATTAATCCTATCACGGTATTTAGTTTTATACACGTAATGGCTATTTTGTAGATTTTGTGTTTATTATTTGCAATTCTTTGTCCAGACGCATTTAACACACATATTTTTGATGATGGCTTTTTTATTACATTTTCATACTGCGAGTAAACCGGTACCCATTTGTCAGGTCCAGTTACGTCACTCGGTAGACCGAAGACAGTCCTCGATACTTTTCTTGCATATTTGTGGACTCACGGATCGAATTATGATGACCTCCTCATTCCAACACATCCTCCACAGCGCATTGGATGTTGTAATGCCGATGCACGTCGTAGACTACCTTCCTTTGGTCGGTCACTAAATCTTGTTCCATCATGACCAATTTACGTTCAACCTCATCATACTTTTTGTCAGCCTCCTCGGCAATAAGTTTGGTTTGAGCCAATTGCTTTTCGAGAACCTCCACTCGATCATGCTCCACATTTGTCCGGTTCTCCAACGCTTCTCGGATCTGTTCAGACTCATCAGCAGCTTGTGAAGCATCAGCCAGCTTAGCAGTGGCCGTGTCCAAGCCCTCTTCAGATCTTACCTAACCTAACCTTCCAAAGTCCTCTTCTAACAATTGGATACGCCTGTTAAGTGCAGAAAACTTAACTTTCATCATCCTCGCGTCTCATGACCTCCATCTGGAGTTTCTTGTGGAAATCCTCGCACTCAGCTTGTGGCATCTTTTAAAGCAAACAGACGACCGGAAAACGACTGAGTTCCTCCACGTTGACCAACTCGAAGTCACTCAATACCATCACTTGCTGAACCTGCGGATCGTGCTCAAACCCCACGACTTGTAGGTAGTCGGTCTCTTTGTCATGACTAGTGGCTCCTACTGCCATAATCACCTCTTATTCATACATTTATAGGTGTCCGTTTACCTTATGGTAGGCCACCGACGGCAGGTCCAACCAAGACCACCCAACAATCACATCAAGATATCTCGGAATGAATGTTCTATTAATAATTTATGGGAAAACAGACCTATTTTTTATGACTTATAAGCCCCATAGTTATGATCATTGTGAACCTTGGGAATAATCAAATTTCAATTAAATTTTATGATAACATAATTTAGTTTTTGTATAACAATATTATGACAATGAGAGACCCTGTTTTATTGATTACGCAGACGCCAAGCAGTGTATTTGTGTGTGAAATTGAAAAATGATAGTAAATGGCTTTGATGTATAATGGTAGCTTGTAACTTATAAGAAATTAATGAATTTTTAGGAATGGTTACAAGAGTGTACCCGTTTCTTACCTACTAGCCATAGTAGCCGTAATGCCTACATGAGTGGCTGTGTATACATATATAGTACTTGGTACTTTGGACAATTTAAAATTTCAATCTTTTTAGTTTATTTTTCTATAAATATTAATAAAATTGTATTTGTTGAGCAAAAAAGCGTGATAATTTAATACAAATAGGCTCCTTATATATTGTTACTATAGCAGTTGCAAAATATTCAAAATACATAGACACAAGTTTTTTATAATCATTTAAACTTCAAATTTTGACAAATGTGACAAATTAAAAATTAAAAAATGAAATAAAATGTACAAATTTAAGGATTGAACATTTAAAACAAGGTTCCATGTAAATAGGCATTTTGGGAGTTTTCCAAAAAGAGTACACACATTGGTGGTCAAACTACTAACTATTTTACAAATATAAGTGGCAAGAATATTACTGATGTTTAATTAGCAGCACTAAATTACTAAAGAAGAGAAACCAGGATGTTGAAGATCAAGGCCCTACATATTCAATAAGGAAAGCATGGAAAATTATAAAGAAGATAAAGATATCAGGTTGTATAGTCGTATAGACAATTTTTATTAAAAATATTAATAATTATTTACTGACGAGCATACTTTTATTACTCATACCATCATTTTTTCTAGTAAGTTAAGATGACCGTCTTGTTGATTTAAAATTATTTACAACAGCATTTTCAATATGTTCCTCTCTGTAAAATTCAGATTCTATTTAATCAATTTAATCATAATATGAAAACAATTTCGATCTTAATGTTTGGGAATAGCATTTGAAAATAAAAATCGCTTTTTTCCTGGCTTATAGTTTTCTTCTAAAAATGATCATTACATATACGCTGCCAATCATGACAACGATCAATTCCAAAAACTTTAAGCTATTTTCTTCTTATGTGTTCATTCTTGGAAATTCTATATTAAAACAAATATAAATAAATACAATAAATTGTTAATGTTAGATTAGGAAAATAAACACAAGGTAGAAATTATTAGGCTAAACAGGCTCAACATTTTTTCACAGTATTCCGCACCAGGATAATGAACCATGTCAATAATATACGTCCGTGAAGTTGGCCCTTACACTTTTTTAAAAAAAGTTTTACATAGTGCCATTATTTTGCAAGTAATTAGCAAGAATTGTGCAAATCCAATCCCGGAATTTGCAAGTCAAAAACAAAGGAGTTATAAGGGATGGTACAAAGGCAGGGCCAACTTCACGCAGCCCTGACTTGTTGACGGAAACTTTTAAAACTGGTGTCAATAAACTCGTTATAATTAGCAAGAATTTGCAATTCCACTCCCGAAATTTGAAAGTCAGAATTCCAACCCTTACGGTTTTTCAAAGTTTTCAATCCCAGCCCTGACTTGTTGTCGGAAACTTTCAAAACTGGTGTCAATAAACTCGTTATAACTAGCAAGAATTTGCAAGTCCACTCCCGACAAAACTAGTCTAACCACAAATAATTACTTAAAATCATTAAGTTTGCAACAAATTAACATTGGTATTAGCATAGTTATGAGTTCCAGTTTGATAGCTATTTAATTAAAATGTTCGGTAATATATTTTGATAATAGGAAAAAAAATAAACGCTTGTATATCATTGTATACATTTTTCTTTTAAATATGTGAAATTATAATATATTTATTTAACAATTGTTTTTCTAGAGATTTAAGAGATAAGTAATACATGAAAATATGAATTACCTATTGGAACCAATGCAGTTCAGGTAGCTCCAAAGAGATTTTTGTGAATTTCTTTTCTTTAAAATGTGTATTATTGCATACATAATGCTGGCACTTTTAAAAAAGATGGTTAAATTTTCTTTGGAAGTTATGGTTGAAAGAACTTCAAAATCTTGTTATTAAGTTTAACATTTTTTTTAGATTCTGAGCAAAACGATGAATGTATTGATTTTACAATGATGTGTGTTTTTTTTTTGTGTGTCTGTCATAACCTTTTAGGACAGTAAAAGTGCTTGGATTTTCTTCAACAGTAACTTTTCTGATAGGAAAGTGATCTAAATGGTATTTTGGGGGATCAAAAGTAAAAATTTCCCAGTAGTTTTCAAAAGCACCGTGAAAAACAAAAAAAAAAATTAAGAAAAAACGTGAATTTTTACACAAAATCTGTTTTCGAGAAAATCGATTTTGGTTTTTGGTGTAGCTCTTAAACAAATGACCGTAGGTACATGAAATTATGACTGAATGTTTATATTAGCATTTTCTATACACCATAACATTTTCCAATATTTTGACTTATTTTGAGGTGTTAACGGATATTTTCAGTTTTTTTTTCTATAAATATCAATAAAATTTCATTTGTTGGTTAAAAAGCTTGAAAATTTAATAGAAGGCACCTAGGTTATTGTTTCAAAGGCAGATGAAAAAAATTAAAAATCCATAGTCACAATTTTTTTTTTAAATATTTTAAGTTCAAATATTGACAAAATACGTAAAAATGACGAAAATTTGAAAATTATTTTGAGTTAGAAATTTATAAAATTTTTTTTTTTTTTAAATCTAAGATTTGAAAATATAATACAAGATTCCTCATAGGTTTGTCTACCTTTATCAAAAAAATGTCTACAAGAAAGTCAAATTAAATTTTTATGAGCGTTTGAAATTCATATTTTTACAACAACATATGATTTCAATCGATTTCTCATGTAACGATTTTCTTATTTTGTGTAATTAAAAAACTTATGACTGTAGATACTTGAAAATTTCACTGAATGTTTATATTAGCATTTTCCATACACGATAAAATTTTGAAAATAATTTGACTCTTTTTGAGTTGTTTACGGACATTGCCAGTTTTCAATTTTTTTAGTTTTTTTTTTCTATAATATTGATAAAATTTTATTTGTTTGCTAAAAGGCGTGTAAATTTAATGCAAGGCTTTTGATATATTGTTCCAATAGCAGTTTAAAAATATTAAAAATACATATGCACAATTTTTTTTATAAGCATAAAGTTCAAATTTTGATAAAATTTAATAATTATTTTGTAGCTAAAAATTTATAAAATAATCAACTTCTATAGCTGAGAATTGAAAATTTAAAACAAGGCTCCACGTAAATAGGTTATATATAAATTACTTTATTCACAATAATATCATCAAATATACTTGGTAATATCATAGGCTGACTGACGGTTTTCGCTCAGAATCGTTTTTATTATTGATATTATATCATTGAATTCAAATTTAACACCATCCACTACAGTGACCCAATTGTCACCTACTGTACAGCAGAACGACATCCACTTACCCACCTTTTTTTCTCTCATTTTATACTATGTTTTATACTATATTTTTAAAAATAATTTTATTTACTATTTGTATATTTACCTCCCCCATATTTTACAGGCTATATATTGTTATCGTGTATATATTAACATGTGAGGGCAACTGGTACATACGGTTGGGGGCAACTGATACATTTGGTGGAGAGCAACTGGTATATTTTTAAATCCCGATAACAGCTGTGGGGGGCAACCGGTCAACACCCACTAAGCATAGGCCTTGCAAGTTTAGCCATTTATGTCAAAAGTTGATCGTACATCATATAGAGTTTATATTATATTAAATAAGTATACATATAATATATATATATATATATATATATAAATTAATATATTATCATGTATCCATAACGCAAATTGTTTGTAATTGTACACCCCATTATTACAATGTACGTAAATGCACTTGTAATCATATAAAATAATATGATAGGTATTTTATTAGAATATATAATCTGAAATATTAATTTCTATAGACCACCATATCAGCTACACTGCTTTTAATATTTGAAAATATGGTCATCAAGTGCGTATTTAAAAATGTCAAAAATTTGGTGAGCATGCTTCAAAAATACACTGTATATATTATTTTACCTACTTGTATTTATAAGCACATAATATAATACAATACAATTATTTACGTACATTATACAGTTGCATATTGTATATTACGTTGCACGACAATAAATAATATAAATATATAATTATGTCCGAGAACTTTGTTCTGAAGAGTTCAATGTCGTTTCGTATTAAAAATTTGAAAGCTTAAATCTAAACTTATTATAAATAACATGAATGGTAAAATATGCAGTACGTTGGTATTTTACCTAAGTTATTACGAATAAATGACGCAAGTTATAATAATATAATGTCTTATAATATGGTAATATCATAATAGGTATTGCGGTATATAGTATCAATATCACTTCGTTGACTGTCCAGTTATTATAATTTAATTTAATTTTTTTTTTTTTTTTGATAAAAAAGTGTACTTATACAGCTCGAAGAGAAGGTTTCAGACTAAATATGGTCGGTAGTAAAAATGCAATAACTGGTGTCCGGGTGCGCGTTCTAAAGCTGTTAGCTCCCGGCCCGTACGACCGGTATTGTGTTATTTATTTTTATTATAATTGCGGGCAAGGCCTTTTATAAAAAAAAATATTTGTATCATTTACAATGAATTAACAATAGGCGAAGCATTATATTGTGATGTATTAAACACCAACAATAATATAACATTTAAAAACATTATTCGAATAGTAACGAATACCGATATGACGAGTATATAGACTATAGATTAATTTAATTTGATTTTATATTGTATTTTATTTTTTATTTTTTATTTTTGTGTCCGTCATCACCTTTTAAGACAGTAAAAATGCTTGGATTTTCTTCAACAGCAACTTTTCTGATAGGAAAGTGAATCTAGTTGGTATTTTGGGGGATCAAAAGTAAAAATTTCCCAGTAGTTTTTAAAAGCGCCGTGAAAAACAAAAAAAAAATTAAGAAAAAACGGGAATTTTTACGCAAAATCTGTTTTCAAGAAAATCGATTTTGGTTTTTGATGTAGCTCTTAAACAAATGAACGTAGGAACATGAAATGTTGACTAAATGTTTATATTAGCATTTTCTATACATCATAACATTTTCCAAATAATTTGACTTATTTTGAGCTGTATACGGACATTGTCAGTTTCCATTTTTTTTACTTTTTTTTTTTCTATAAATATCAATAAAATTTTATCTGTTGAGTAAAAAAGCTTGAAAATTTAATAGAAGGCTCCTAGGTTATTTTTCAAAGACGGATGAAAAAAATAAAAATCCTTAGTCACAGTTTTTATTTATAAGCATTTAAAGTTCAAATCTTTACAAAATACGGAAAAATCACGAAATCAGCAATTATTTTGAGTTAAGAATTCATAAAAATTTTTCTTTTAAATCTAAGATTTGAAAATGTAATACAAGATTACCCATAAGTTTATGAGAAAGAAAATGTCTACAATAAAGTCAAATTAAATTTTTATGAGCGTTTGAAATTCATATTTTTACAACATTTGATATTCACTCGATTTCTCGTGTAACGATTTTCTTATTTTGTTGTAATGAAAAAACGTATGACTGTAGATTGATTGAACATTTATTTTGTAGTTTGTGTCAGCAGAGCGACATCCACTTACCCACCTTTTTTTATATAATGTGAGTTGTTCATCCTTAACATTTTGGTGAAATCGGATCTTACCTATATTACTTACTTTATATTTTATTGTTAATAAAGCAATTTAATAAAAAAAATCCCCGATGGATGGAATTTCACAAACTCGTGGACTGCAAAAGTGTATAACATTGAAAGTAAGTATGACCAACAAGTTCTGATTGCATCACTGATTGTTCGTAACTTATTGAAAAACATAGGTTTCCAACAAAAATCTGACCGCATTTATGCCACAAAATTATAGTCATTCATTACATTTTAAAAAATAACTTTTTTGGGATGCGGTAAAATATGTTGCCCTGCGTCGCTAATTGTTTAAATACGGACTAGTACATTTAAGTTGTTGCTTTTGCATTAAAAAACTCACTTGATACAAACTTTTTTTTATATTCTATTTCATACTATAATTTTTTATGTGTGGGTTTTTTATTTTGTTATAATATTTTTGAGGACTAAAAGATTATAAATTAATTTGTTAATTATATTTTATTGAAGGCTATAAATTAAAATGTGATTATATTGCACTTAGTATTAATAAATTACATATCAATAATAATAATAATAATATGTAATATAAATTCCTAAATACAATAGTATGTATAATTAATTAGTAATGACATACATTACAAATATTATAGATAGTGGTGGCGTTAAATAACAAAACATTATCATGTTGCCACATAATATGTCAGCACAATTTGATTCTCGAGTCCTACCTATATTAATAACTTACACTCATATACTTATCTTATTTTTTTAACTTTGTGTTTCTATGCCCAATGAGCTATGCTAAATATTATTTTAATATATTATATATTACATTATTATGTTAATGACTGTCTATTACAGCATACAAAAGTACAAAGAAGATCGAATTTGCTACTAGAAACCACCTTCAAAGTATAAAATTAAAGCATTTTTTTGATATGAAAAGTGTGTTGACTAGTGATGAGCACAACCAATAATTGGGATAACCGAATAAATATAATTTTACTCTAAAAAACCGACTAATAGTTGGTTACAATTTCCATGACCAAATGGCTAACTGACTATCGACTATTGATAAGCAACTAACAGCTAATAACTCGCGAAAACGACTAACAACTAATGTCTATGAGAAATGACTAACGACTAATGCCTATCGAAAAACGACTATATGACTAACGAGTAACGAGTATCGAACAAATTAGTCAAATTATGAAGTTGTGAGCTTGTGAAGTTGTAACCAAAAAATAAATATTTATCTTAAGTAACAAAGTAATTTATTCATTCTTAAGTTTCATTAGGATAATTTATTAAATATGATATTTTACAAGAACAAAATAATATTCCAAGTACTTTTTACAGTAATTAAATATCATATATTTCAACCAAATACAATAAGACAATACAATAGCTTTACAACTTATATTAAATATTTGATACTTACAAGTCGAAAGTTAAATGAATAAAAAATTGTTAAAATTATTTGTAATTTTGTATTATCATTCGTTGTTATCGGCGTATTTTATTCATTAGTTGGTTTCTTATTCGTTAGTTGGTTTAATAATTAGTTATCTTCATAACCGACTTATTTACTTATTGTTTACTACCGACTAAGTCATTAGTCGTTATTTGGTTGTGCCCATCACTAGTGTTGACCCATCATTGTAAAATTAATACATTCATCACTCTGCTCAGAATCTAAAATACAATAATATGTATAAATGTAACATTTCAACGTTTTACGCAAACTACGCTATCATACTTGACCTTAATAGGTACATCCTAGTTTCAATAATTCAATATACTGCTGGACATTACGTGACGTACATAAGAAGAAACAATGGCAATTGGGAACTGCACAATGATTTACAGCCAAAGATTCAAAAAATACGCAATAAAGAATCTATCAAAAATTTAAATCCTCATATTTTAATGTATATAAAAATTTAAAATGAAAATGTTTAAAAAACATAATACCTATAAAAGGATAGTTTTTTTTTTTATTATATTTTTCAGCACTAGGCTTTGGTATTGTTTTTATTTTTTATTTTTACTAGTGAAATTTTTAATTTAAGTGTCCAATTTGTAATAGAGTGGTTAGAGTACCTTTGCCTTAATTTTATTTTTTAGTTTTTGTATAAGTGATGTATGAAAATCTATAAGTATTTATGTACAAATAAAAGAAAAAAAAATATGTGTGTTTTTGAATGAAGTAGGTATTCACCCCTAAATACAAAATTTTTATTTGTATGTGTACCGTTCGAGTATACATATAAACTATCAATTGCTTTGAAAAAAGAAGACAAGACAGTCTTTTCGCAAGAGTAGTTACCATGTAGATATATTTATATGATATGGTTTCACTATCATGCATTTATACAGAGAAACGCAAAGGTGAGTAACAATAAATAAGATATAATTATACAATTTAGTTGAATTTGCAGAGTAAACTCATTTTTTACATTGCAAAATGTAATTAGATTTATTTTAAACAACCCACAATTCTTAATTAATTTAAATAGTACATTAAATTATATTTTACATTTAATTATTTTAGCTTAAGTAAGCTAGTGAATGACATAATTATGTAATATTATGTGTGAAACTGTAATTTTGACTTGCAAATTTCGGGAGGGGAATTGCAAATTCTCGCTAATTATAACGAGTTTATTGACACCAGTTTTGAAAGTTTCCGACAACAAGTCAGGGCTGCGTGAAGTTGGCCCTGCCTTTGTACCACTCCTTATAACTCCTTTGTTTTTGACTTGCAAATTCCGGGATTGGACTTGCAAATTCTTGCTAATTACTTGCAAAATAATGGCACTATGCAAACTTTTTTTTAAAAGTGTAAGGGCCAACTTCACGTACGTCAATAATATGATTCGAAAATCCATGTGCGTTTTTTTCACAACAAGTTGAGCGAGTAAATTTCTAGAACCAATTGATACTCACTCATGATAAATAACTCCTGGACAGTTGACCTTGGGGTTATTAGATGTATTATCGCACACTATATACGTCTTGTGCATTTATAAATTACTTTAATCACAATAATATCATCAAATATACCTATTAATATCATAGGCTGACTGACTGTGTTCGCTTAGAATCGTTTTCTTATACAATGATATTATATCATTGAATTTAAATTGAACACCATCCATTACAGTGACTCGTTTGGAGCCAACTGTACAGCAGAGCGACACCCACTTTCCTACCTTTTATAATGTATAGTTTTTTTTGAAGCCAACAGGCTAAATATTTTACATAATTTTTGTATCATCACTTAGGTTACATATTATAAATGCTTATCAGTTTTCATAAATGGCTTGCAATAAAAAGCGGTCAAAACTGATATTATAAGAAACAGTCTTTATATAGTTTAATTTCTTTTTATTATAATTATATTTAAATTGAACATGCATTCAAGCGTACTGTATCCGATGTGGAGAGACATAATTTACGTTTACGCTCCCTTTCATAAATTCTTAATTTGTATGTGTTTTGTGAGAATTGGATAAAAAAAATAGCTTAGATAAATAAATTAGTAGGTTAGGCTTATATGTATGTATTATTAAAAAAAACAAGATACATGTTTTTAAATACCTAATTGTTTTCTTGAGTAAGGAGGTAGGTACATACAAGGACCTAGGTATATATTTATATTAAATTAATAAATATGCAAGATATAAGTATATGTACCAACTTTAAGATAAATAGGTACCTATTTTAATTTAAATCTATCTGTAAATCTCTTAAATTTGAAGATTCGTTCTTTAGAATGCATTTTCATTTTATTTGAAAATTGAAAATAGCTTTTACATGTTTCGCATTATAAATATGTTGATAAATATTTAATTTATATATTATTAAATAATCTGAATTTAAAACTAGAAAATTTAATATCCATTTTTATAAAATTATATATCCACTGTTTTTTAGACGTTTAACCTACATTGATTATCATCTCCAAAACGGCGCTGAAATGTATTACCCACCTAACCAAACAATGATATGATTACAGTCCGGAGAAAATGTTGGCACCAATTCAGCGAAAGAAGAACATTTAATGTTGTTAGGAACAAGAGGAGTTGATGCCGCTACTAAATCAAAAATGCTATACAAACCCTGCAATCCAGGTCTAACGTAATAGACAACCAGAACCTAACCTAACCAGATTCAGAAAAGCGCTGTTACGGTAATAATACGATAAATTACAACCATGATCGGTAAGTCTGGTACTATAGCTAATAATAATAACCAGAGGGCGCGGATCTGAATTCCCTAAAAATACCTAAAATTTCCTTAGAAAAAATGCAATTATGACCTAAAAAATTGAATTAATAAAGTTAAACAATGTGAAAATTTTAATTTATGCCCTTAAAAAATGCTTTTTTAAATCTTTTTTTTTTAAATTTTGAGCAATGTGTTGTCTTCTTTTTATACATAATTGTGTTTATATAATTTTATATAATATTTATATAAATTAGCACATTAGTATTATGTGCACAATGTACTACTTGATTATAGTTATACATTTATACCTACACATAAATAGTACACAGTTATTAATTTGAATTGAAATGTATGCTGCTGCGTTAAAAAAAAAAAATTAAGGGCACTATTCAAGTATTGGGG
>SSSL01000052.1:0-23755 GCA_008086715.1 Sitobion miscanthi
TGAAAACAATGTATGTAAAATTATGTCTAAATAAATATAATTAAACCATACAACATTGTCGTTTCGTTACACTTAACGTCACATATCTTACAAAAAAGTATATATCCATCAGTTGAAAAAATATCACTTCCGAATTCAGACACAAACGCACGTAAATGAGCACTAGTCGAAGTTTTATTTTTAGGCATTTTTGAATAGAAAAGTTCTTAAGACAGGACAACGGTCAACAACACGCTACACGAGACGGTCGAATACTAAATTATATTATACAAAATATAGCGCCTACAATACGTGTTAGCTGTTATTGAAAAATAATCATTTTATTGTTTACAACAATACACTATAAATATAAATATACTATAGTCTATAAAGTATAAACTATAAATACACCATATTTCAAACATTGCGAGATAAACAGCTCGACCTCGGACAGTAATTTTAGTGTAGCTAGTTATTTTCGTAACACTAACAACAATAAGCTATATTTAAAAGTTAAAATAAGATATTAGGTATATTTTATTTTTATGAAATTTTCACATTTAATGAAAAAAATTAAGTATTAAATGTATGTAAAAGAAAATTTCGCTATATTTTAGAAAAATGACGTATTTGTCGAAAAAAAAATGATTTAAAATGTAGGACCGTGATAAAATGATATCAATGAGAAATAAAGGCAAAAAATGCAAAAAAATGCAAAATAAAACTACATCAATTAAAAACAAATTCAAAATGCATCAACTTCCGAGCCCTACTAATAACCTACTACTAAACGGACCGTGTTGAATGTATAGGTTATATATTAAACAGATAATTACGATATCCATGACATTTTTCAATCAATCATTTCCCCGCCTGATATTTTTAGATCTCGGAAAATATTGACAGTTGTTTAAAATCGGTTATCGCAATCGACATAAACCCGTGTTTGATATAATTCCATGTCTCCGCACAGATATATAAAATAATTTTATAAGTTTATTTTATATACCCGTGTGTCTCCTTTTCTTATTTAATTTTAGTTCAACAGCATTATTAGTTCGATAGTGTCTACCATATAGAGTGTAAAGGAGTGTAATATATAGTTTTATTTAATTAATTTATAATAATTATAATTTGTATCGAAACAATATTTATCAATTTTTACAGTAAAATATACATTTTTAATACCATTCCAAGCCTAGTGATAACATTGCCTAATAAACTACGGAAATGATGACAATTCCTAGGCGGTGATATCATTTCCTTCCGCTTTTAGGAATTGTCAACATTTACTAGGAATTGACGTCATTTCCTAAATTGTCAACATTTCCGGTAACATATGTATAAAAAAAAACCAAACTAAAACGACAATTATACCCGTAAGTACAAACATCGACTAATGAAAAATAAAATAAAATAGAATGCTGACAAAACACGTTGGGTTGAACAATAATGTTCTAACTCATAAATACATATAATCTTATCGCAATTCTACCTATCATATAAGTCAGCGGTTCCCAAACTTTTTAAGTTCACGCCACCCTAAAAATTAAAAAAAATAATTGCGCCTCCCATAAAAAATTAAATTACAAATTTATAGTATTTAAATATACAAACATTTTTATTTTTTTGAAAATATAAGTTAACAGTAAATATTATTAAACTTCAATTTAAAGTATTACAAAATACAATGCGTATTAATATTTAAACTTAATGCGAACAATGTGCTTGTTTTCTGTTTAATAATTCTTCAAAATTAGGTAGCAATGTTGTGACAGCCACACGCATTTCTTTTTCAATATTAAGTTTTGATCGATATTTTGATTTCAATACAGCAACTGCAGAAAAGCCTGCTTCGCATAAATACGATGTCGCAAATGGTAGTAGTACACGCAAAGCTTTGTTGGATATTTCAGAATATTCATCTTTAATGCTGCTCCAAAATCCTAAAGTGAAAATGAAGAAAATTTCATTTGTAACGAAGAATCAGATGAAATATCGATTAATTGTTCTTCTTCAGTAGTTGTGAAATTTGGTAATGGATTTTCACTAAAACTAAACGGATCTTTAATCCAATTGTATTGTACGATGTCTTCTGGAAAATATTTCTCGAAATGATTTTTAAGAGTCATCAGATGATCAGAAATTATGTTTAGGGAGCTCATTGGTAATTCAAGATCATTATCTTCAAGAAAACTTTTTAAAAATGAAAAACACGTGGCTTTACCGTTTTCTTCGGTTAGTTTCCTTTGTCATAACTCGATTATTTTAATAAAAGCAACCACTTTATCATATAATTGCAGAATATAAGTTTCTTTACCTTGTAAAGATGTGTTGAGTATATTAAGTTTTTCAAAAATATCACATAAATACGCTAATTTAATTAGAAAATCACTATCAATAAACTTGTTAAAATCATTATGACCTTCTTCATTCAAATAAGTGTTAAGTTCTTGTCTAAATTCGAACACTCGTACTAGTACGTTTCCTTTTGATAGCCATCTAGAATTATAATAAAACAGTAACGTAGTATGCTCTGCTCCCATTTCTTCACATATTTTTTTAAAGAACCTTGCTTTAACAGGGCTTGTTTTTATGTAGTTTACTACTTTTATAACTGTTTGAAGTATGGTATTTAACGATGGACACATATTTTGTGATGCTAAAGATTCTCGATGAATAATACAATGAGTCCATATCATTTCTGGAGCTTTTTTTCGTATTAAAGCCTGAAGTCCACCATAATGACCAGCCATAGCTCGAGCCCCATCTGTACATACACCCAAACAGTTTTCCCAATTAATATTATTACAATTCATAAAGTCATTAGTGATATCAAATAAGGTTTGAGCCTTAGTGTCTCCGAAAATTGGTTTACAAAATAATAATTCTTCTATAATATTTGTTTTGTCCATAAAACGAATATAACATATCAAGTGTGCGTCTTTATTACTATGGGTAGCTTCATCAAGTTGAATTGCAAAATTTTTGTTTTTTAATTTACTGATAAGCTGTTCATGTATATTTTCAGAAATATCATGAATTCGCCGACTTATTGTATTATTAGACAAGGGAATATTTTTAAGTTGGTTTGCAGCAGATTCCCCGATCATAGTAGAAACCATATCAATTGCTGATGGTAAAATGAGTTCTTCAGCAACTGTATGAGGTTTTTTACTCTGAGCAACACGAAAAATGCTACCTTATAAGAAGCTAAAAGTGCTCTGGTTGGAACACTTGTCTGTTTAATAAAACCGGTTGATTGTTTTTCTAATTGTTCACGTTTCCTTACAAAATAATCACGTTTTTTATTAATTAACGATCCATGATTAGTTTCAAAATAACGCTTTAATTTATTTGGAATCATACTATCGGCAGCTAATACTTTTAAACAAATAACACATTTCGGACGTTTTTCGTTGTCTATTTTAATGTAAGTGAAACCAAAGTCTAAATAACTATCATTGTATTTTCTGAACTTACGTTTATTTTCTTCTTTATTGTTGTCTTCATTTAAACGCTTGGTTGTACTCTTAATATTAAGACATTTTTCCATTTTTCCAGAAAAGATATAAAACACGAGTTGATAATGCGCAATTCGAAAATGACAAATACACCTTACGTACGGTTCATTCACGACGACTACTGCTATTGCCGTGCAAATATATTAATATTGGTCATGACTCATTACAATTCTACACTATTAGGTAGGGTAGACACAATAATATTCGGTTATCGATAATGCGATAATGCTGTAACGACATTTACGGAAATCCCCGAATCAAGTATAATGTATATTATTGTACGAATATAACGCGACTTTAAGTTATACCATTGATTTTATAATACATAGATAAGCAATTCTATAGAGTAATTTGGTTTATTATTATTTTTTTCCATCAGTATGAAATATTTGTTTGGAATAGTTATGATATTTCAACAAAATTATTGTTGATTTAAAAATATCAATATTTACCACGCGGCTCGCGCCTCCCCTGCCAAAAGCTTGCGCCTCCCAAGGGAGGCCCGCCTCACAGTTTGGGAACCGCCGATATAAGTTATAACTTACCTGTTCTTAATGAAGCTGACGATAAAATATGTTTGAAATCTTATTTTTATCAAAAGTAGGTAATTAACTTTATTTTAGGAAAATTAGACGTGTCTTTTATAGGTGTTATATTTCTATTAAAATGATGTACATTTTATATAATTATAACATTTGTAGTTGTGCAGCAAATAAAGTGGTTCAATTACATAAAATAAAAAAAAAATTATTTTTTGATCAAAATTGAGTACCTACTTATTTATTTTGGAAAATGAGACGTGTACATTACAAAAGCAATTTGGCGCAAAATTTTTGTTTTAAATATATTGCTGACAACTTTTTCTACAAAATGTATGTATTCAATAGTTTGTAAAATTGCGTAATTTTTAGTAATGTTCTTCAATAACCGAAAAAAAAACAATAAAAAAGGTGTTTTTTTGTGTTCAATTTTGCATTACTGTTGATAGAAATGAAAAAAAAAAATTTCTCTCACAATTATATTAAGAACAGCATAATAGGTGTGAATTAGAAAAAAATTTTTTTTAAATAAATCATTTAGAGTGACAAAAAAAATGATTACCAATTATAGTGTAAAAGTTGAAAATATTTGTTAAAAATCTTTATTATATTTCAAATCAAACGGTTGTATCATATTTAATAAACAAATGATTGACCTCATATTTTTAATTTGCCCTCATATTACTGTAATAAAAATATTTAAATACCAAAATTTAGCGTTTTTTACTTTTTAAAAATAGCACTTTAAAAATGGGTTTCGGACCTTTGTGCGACGTGGTGACACTCAGGGAGGTATTTGGAACAACTCTGTGAAAAAAAATTGGAAAAAAGTTAAATAGCGTCGTCACAAAATTGTTATATAAAAAAGTCCTGTTCTTTTATATATATAAGGATTGTTGAACTTTTTATTCGACGGCGGCTGTTGTACAAACTATACACGTCTGCACATAGAGACAATATAGACATATAGTAGGTACATAATAATATATAGATATTATAGGATGGACATCAATACAACTAAAAATAGATTATTCCTGGAAATGTAAAACGGTAATGTCCTATCGGGGATTTTAGTATAGCAGCGCATTTATAAAGTACCTATAAATAAATCACAATCAAATTAAAAGACCATGTCCAATTTGACTATTATAGCCCAGTCAAATTAGACGATAAATAGGCTTAAGCTCGAATAAATTAGGAGCAAGCTGAAATTAGGTATACACCTTCATTATGCCGTAATAAACAACTTGTGAAAAGTCCCCATCCACATCATGATATAGTTCGCTTAAAATATTATTCGAGGTCAAAACTCAAAGTCAGATACTGCTTTTTTTTAAATATTTAACTTTTCATTTTATCTTAGGATAAACAATTTCAAACGAAAATTGTAGAAGAGACAATAGTTGTATGTAAACTGCGACAAAATTAACATTTTTCTTTAAGTCGATTTATGTAATCTGTGGCAAAAAATTTAACATTAGACAATAGCAAAGAAAAAACTATGTTTTACAAAATAGTGTGCTTTAGTTATTTTTTTTAAATTATTGTATAATTATTGCATGAACCCCTCCTACCTTATCAGGTTTTTTTGTGTTCATGGTTCATATATTATTATTATTATTATCATGAACAAATTAAGAATACATTTAATAAAACTATATAGGTCAAATACTACATTAATATTATTTTTTTTGAAACTTGTCTTGAAATTTATTGCATTTTTTAAGAAGATTAAGTTGTTTTGTATGCACTTAACTTTTTTTGGCAGGTCATTCCTAGTTAAAATAATATAAAACAAATGTATAATAGTCAAAAAAAAATTAAATAATAATCAACAGCGCCGAGTAGTGAAGGTAAAATTATTCATCAGTTGTCACAGATTTCAAAAATTCTGTGGCTCGAATTTTTAGACTAATAATTGTACTTTTGTGCTCGTAGTAAGCACGCCGTATTATTATAAATTACACTGAAAAAAAAATGTTCATAATATGAATAAACGCCATTTATTGATCATTTTTATTGATACAACGAATTTTTTTATTATTTCAACAAATTATTGTTTATTGATTAACAATAATAGTGGTTAATATTATAAACTTGTGTTTGTGGATACAATTAATTTTTGCTCATAAGTTGTACACAATATATTTATTAAAATAATAATTGATTATATTAAAACAATAAGTAAATGGTTTATTACTTCAATAAATGAAGTAGTTATACCAACGAATTCATTATCCTATTAATTAACGGTATTAATACTTTGTAAAAGTATGTTTTTTAACCCAATGTATACGTTTATTAAATTGAATAATATGTTATTCATAAACGTATTATTATGTTAAAAAATCATTATCATAAATATAATGATTTTGGTAATGCATAATATATAATGCTTATTATATTAATAAACGTTGTGATTGATACTACGTTTTTTGGAAGATTGGGTGAAAAATCATATTTATGAATACCCTGAATATTATGCATTATATTAAAAAAAAATGTTATCGATTCATTTACCAATAATACAACATGGTAATAATAACGTACAAGATTTTTTTATTAACAACTAAGTTATTATTTCCATATCGCGAATCGTTATTTTAACAAGGATCTGTCCATTTCCTTCAAAAACACAGGTGCACTTACAAAAGGTCGTGTCTCTACTTTCTTACAGTTGTTCGTTGTTGTGACACTGTTCCGGAGTTGCCCGATTGCGGCCCGAATTCAGGTAGTAGTTTGTTTATCCCAAATATAAATATCCCGATTGCGGCCCGTCTAAACACACATTGGTTCACAAAATAGCTTATAATTAATAAAATAAAGCATTTGAATAAAGTTTTGGACACTTTTTTTTATTGTATGTGAAATTCAAATACAATGTCTCGTTTATGATTATTTTCATATATATATGAATAAAAATAGAAGTATTTTTTACAAGACTGTAAATAGTGTATATTAGTCAAATAATTGTTTACGATTAAAATAGATAGGAAATACAATTAATAATATATCAATAAATAGTTAATAAATAGTTGAACATCATAATAATAAATTGTTTACGATAAAAAAAGATAGGAAATACAATTAATTATATATAAATAATTGATAGTCAATAAATAGTGGAACATTAAAATAATAAATTGTTTTTAATAATAAAAAAAATATAAAATATAATTAATAATACCTATATCAATAAATAGTCAATAAATGGTTGTAAGTGTTAAATTAAAGTGTTAGTGGTTGATTTTTAAAACTCATTATTTTTACAAAATCAAAATTAGATATTTCCAAGTTTTTTATTTTTTTAATTTGGGTTTGTATAATTTTTTTTTATGAATTTGCTTGGTTGTTTCCCGAGGAGTACAAACTATTGATTGGATTTTAATTTTAGCATCTGTTTGGCATTGTTTTAAAATTTCCAAAAATTGATATATACTTGGATGCAAAGTGTAAAATAATGAATTGAATTTCGAATGGAAACTTTCACATGCATTCGTTGTCAGATACATACTAGAACTACAAGTTGCCCATATTTCAGGTGGGAAATCAGAATCATCATCAATTTAAGTGTCTACCAAATAATCACAAAATGTTAGGATTTTAGCCATTTCATGTTGTATAGAAGCTAAATCTATGGCAAAACATTCACCCACCATTCCAGGTTCTAAAAATGGTAACCCAAATTTATATGTTAGAAACTTGCCTATATCACTATCTTTGTCTTTATAATCTGTACTTAACCCTAAAGATTGTATTTTTCGCCACCACGATTGACCCAGATGGAACCTACAACCTTTTATAGTAGCCAATGGCCAAGTTAAACGAATCGCCTTGTGTATAGATGTTTCAAAATCTACGAATATTGCATCGGGCTTAAAACTAAAATTAAATGTATTACATTATCCTATTAGCCCATTAAATGCATTTTGATATCTTTCAAATTTTTTATCCGGCAATAAAAAATATGCAATAGGATAATAATGACCATTATTATTATATTATTATTATTATTTGGGAAATAATTATGGTTAGGTCCCTTTCATATTATTATGCTTGAGATTCGTACTTACACATGCAATTCAATGCAATACACATTTTTTCAAAAGTATAGCGCTGACTACGGCACTGGATAAACCGTTCTCCCGTTGCTATCGCGCGTATACTTACATATTATGAAACGCAGCATAATATACGCGTCAATGTGAAAGTCTACTAATTAATTCTACAATTTTTATTATTTTAATATTTATTTATTTAAATACACTGTACCGGACAAATTATTTAACAATATTACAATATAAGATTAATAATTGAGGCGCATAACGCTAAAACAGATAAACCCACAAATCCATTATTCTTAGAAAATGCCTTTAATAGTCTTTGCATTTTTTTTTTTAAATTTTTCTGTCTTTCAATAATTTTTGTAACAAAATAATATTAAGTAGCTATAATACAATTTAAATAAGATCTTTTTTCAAGGATTTTATTTATTTTTTTAATGTTAAATAGTTTTTTTTAACTTAGGTTGATTAGGCTATAGAAATGGAATTAATAACAAAATATACTTATTTAATCTGTTCTGGCGCTATTGCGCCTCAACTATATACATACAATTATTAAACTAATATAATAATAAATTTTTTTGCTGCCACTAAACATACATCGGTTCTTACTTATATTACTTACCTATCTATATAAAATAGAAAAAAATGTTATGCTTCATTTGTAAGTTTTCTCATAATAATCTTTAAAAACTTATTTTACATTTTAAATACGCACATTATTTGAATAGTAAATCTCCTGTTAGATGCGATGATTGTGGTCAAATGTTTACACTAGGGTCCAGATTTAAAAGACACGTACAACGGCAACACTTAAATACATATAATGAATCAAATAATGACAATGTTAATTAGCATGATTCTATGAATAAAACTAGTTCTTTATCTGTGGATGGTAATATTCCTACATCAACCACTACATTTAACGTATCTAATGAGTTTGTGTCCAATAATGCATAGCCTAACCTAACTTTGGTCCCCCAACTTCACACACATCTTTTTGAAAGGTATGCTAACAACTAGGAAGACCAAACAGATTTTCAGCAGTTCAATATTATATATTTTAATTTGTACTATAGAGTTATTACAAAAAATTATTCAAATCTTTCTATTTTCCATGTACATTAGTACATCTTCTATATTACATCTAATAATACTAACTTTGTACTTAAATGATTTAAACTTAAATTTAAATATTTATTAACATGATTACCTATACTAAAACACATTGTATTTTTTTTTAATAAACTGGGCCCAGGAATTCTAAATTATATTAATAGAAGGTATGTAATGAACAAGTACATAAATAGTGTATATAAAACAAATCCTAAAATCCTCAATTATTCATAAAATACTTAATATAAACTAAACATTTTTATATTTCATTTAAATAATTAAATAATACATAATACATTAATAATAATATCGCATAACCATAGTTGCCAATACTTAATAAAAATAAAATTAATATCAATAAAAAAAGAGATTATTCTTGCCTAGCACAAAATAAATTATAGGTAGTCAGGCCAAAATATAATCTTTATAAATTTTAAGTGCCTATGCATATGCATACCTTAAATGACACCCCTGACCTATAATATACAAATCTATACCCAGGTTTATACTTATATTTTTAAGTTACCAGATTTAAATATATATTTTTCATACCACTTAAAGATAGTTTGTGAGGTGATTTGATTGCTTCACTAACAAATTTGGTTCGTCATTTATTCTATAATCCTTTTCCCTTATCCGTTGACCAAATAATTTGGTTGGCGATTTTCTTTTGCCTATTTGTAATACATTATATATTATTATATAAGACACAGTTTACTTCAGGTATCTAGGTATCTTCATTTTTCACTAATTTTTCTTACTGTTAAGTTTTTGGGGAGTATATGTCATGTCAGCATCCGAATCATCAAAATCCTCATCGATGTCTGTATCATCTAATATTGCATTGGATAAGTACTTATAAAATAATTAACTAAGTTTATCATTGTATTACCAGCTCTCTCTGTAAACTTGGGAGGATTTAGGAATTTCTGTGGGACGGCCTCTAATATTTTGTTTGTTTTTTTAGTTTTTTGAATTGTATTCTTTAAACAATTATCATCATTAAACTGTTTTTTGAATCTGTCTTTCCTAGTTTCCTTGCCTTCGTTTGATGATGACAAGTCTGATGTAAAAGTTGCTTTAGTAGTTTTCATTTTAGCTTCTTTTAAACTTACTATAAAATTAGGTATAATTTTAAAATATTTTTCATATAATTAGGTATTTGTCAATAATTAGTAATTAATTGTTATATAATAATCCATATTCTTTAATAATATGGAATTATTTTAAAATTTTATATTTAAAAGCACTAAAAAAAATGTATATATACCCAGGTAGCAAAATGTAATGATAATAATACTAAAATATTATTAATTCATTACACCTAAAATAATATAATTAAAATAATATACTATTGTTTTATTTACGTTACAAGTTTTATATTATTATAGTAGTAACAAACAAATATTATTATTATTATTATGAAATTATGAAAATAATATTATTAATAAAACAATATAGTACGGTTTTATTTTCAACAAACATATAATATTACTAGCCGACCCGTCACAGCTTCGCCCGTGATTGGTTGTTTATTCTGCCTCCGGAGGATATGTATAATTTGTATTCAAATTTTATCGTTTAATGTGATCGGCAAGTAAACATAAAAAATTGTTAGTGAACGTATTGAAATGTTTCTAGTGGTATAATGATAAATAATTTTTATCAAAAATAGCTGATCTCGTGCACTTCTTTGCCCGTTAAATGTAGGTACCAACTCTATATGACTCAAACTATGTTTAATTTCGTTATTTAATAATCGGTGTGTGGTGTTCAAAACTTATTTTAACTTTTCCGTTGCCCAGAAGAAAAATTCTGCTTCGCATCAGTATATTATCAGGTAGGCAATCTACCAGCGGTAGATCGCGGACCCCATGCTGTTTGTACGTAAATGTATGATTTAACTCTTAAGTATTAAAGTTATACGAAATTGGTCGTTTTTAACTTAATCTAAATTACAGTGGATTAATATAATCAATTAATACAAAATCCTAACCTAAACTAACCGTACTAAAATCCGATGAATAAAAAAAACCAATTTAACCTTTTTGAAATTAATTTATCTTCTTCCCAGAGGTCTAATCTACACCCAAACAATCTTTTACATATACATATATATATATATATATTGACGAAAAATAATACAAATCAACAAACATGTCCGATTAACCCATAGCAACCAATATATAGTACACTATTATTATTTTAATCTGCAACAATATACTAAATATTTTTTATTTAGTTTATTTCTTTCTGGACTGATGGCGCCGCTGTTTTATTTTTGAAATCCATCTTTTCTGGTGGATTTTCCTAAAATGTTCTGTCATAAGAACCTTGTCCTGAAAATTACGAACACAATAAAAAAAGAACCAGCCAAATAGGTTCAGTAATTTTGGAGTTTAACCCGAACAAAAAAAACCGACTTAATTTTATATAGGAGTACTAGCTGATCCCGTGCACTTCGTTGCCCGTTAAATGTATCAACTCTGTATAACTCAAACTTTGTTCAATTCGTTATTTAATATTCGGTGTATGGTGTTCAAAATTTATCTTAACTTTTTCGTTGCTCAGAATACAAATTCTGATTCGCAGCAGTACATTAGGTATATCAGGTAGGCAATCTACTTGTGGTAGATCGCGGACCCCGCCGTGCTGTTAGTACGTAAGTGTATGATTTAACTCTAAAGTATCAAAGTTATACCAAGTTTGTTGGTTTTACTTAATTCTACCTACGATGGATTAATATAATCAATTTACCTATACAAAATCCTATCCTAATCTAACCGTACCGATGAATAAAAAAAAACAAATTTAAACCCTTGTAAATTAAAATCTTCTTTCTTCCCAGAGGTCTAATCTACCCAAAACATTAATTTATATATATATCTAACTATGTAAATACAGAGACTATAACTATACAGACTAAACTCTGGAACTACTTATCAGATCTTCTTGTATATTATATGTATGTATATTGACAAAAAATATAATACAAATAAACAAACATGACCGATTAACCAATAGCTACCTAAAATTTTCTTTCATATAAACCTTCTTCGTGAAATACTCTTTCGTTTAAAAAAAAAAAATCGAAAAGATCTGATAAGTAGTTTCAGAGTTAAGCCTGTACAGAGATTTTCATTTCACACGTTTTTATAGATTGATATTATATTATAATTTATATTTAAAAAGTAAAGCAAATAGTTTTTTTTTTATTATTATTCCCATTAAAAACCCATGGCAACCATTTATAAACAAAAATTTTCATCTGAAATCTCAAAATTCCCGTCTTAGCACTCCCGGGATTAATCCTTTTCCCTTTTAAAATTAGCCTATCTTTTAAGTTGGACCAAATTACACGCGGTGTAAAAAATTTCATCAAAATCGGTTAAGTGGTTTAGGAGTCCATTGAGGACAAACATTGTGACACGAGATTTATATATATTAAGATTTTTAAAGTAACAACAAAATCATACTATATTATTATTAATTCATTTCTATAACATTATTATTATATTCTTTATTGTTCTGAGTGAGGAGGGGGTTTAAACTCAGCCCCACTCTGCTCCTCCTCCTTAATGTGCCACGACGCATGCATTCAGCATATTGTGACGCACGCATTAAGTACATTTTAGAACATATTTTTGTAATTTTTAAATCTATATAATGGTGGTTACGTACATTTTCTGCTTAAATTATTTACAGGACATATATACCAGATACCTATATAATATAGGTACTATAATTTTGACATATTTTCTTGAACAGGAGATAAATACAAAAATATTTATACATATACATTAGGATTTATAGAATTATTATTCGACTAGCTATAGGTACGCGTATGTTTGGTGATAATCCATGTCAGATGGCAGATAGTATGCCGCGTATCAGGCACGTAAAAATAAAAAATTCGGGAGGGGGGGTTTCATAAAGTAGGGGTTGAACCCCAAAAATCCCCCTTTGTTTACGTGCCTGCCACTTATAAATCATACGAAGGTGTATTGTATAAAATATATTATAACATATACAATATTAATTACAGTTTAAGTATGCGCCTTTGTCTGTGCGTGAATGGTGTACTTATGAATTTATTTTAAAATAATTAAAAATTGTATTGTACGCGTATAAATGTATAATACTATAATATCAGGGCCGGATCTTAACTTTTTAACACCCGGGGAAAATTAAAAATATACGACTTTTTCAGGAAATTTCAGGGAATTGACGAGAATTAGTATTATTTTTTTTTATGAAAAATCAAGCACACTCACACAGGTAGTAGTGTGAGCACCAACCATTTATAAAGACGTTTGCGATATACTGGACCAATAAATTATTTATCATAAATTATTTGACATTTAGCTTAAAACTAAAAAAATACAAAAAAAATATTATTTTTAGACCAAGTAATATTTTTAGAAGAACTTCTTAATGGTGTATTTAAAGCTAAAATCTATGGTTAATATTTCTAAGTTTCAGGTTTAGAAAAAATAATATTGGTAATAATAACATTTATAAATTATTTATTAATAAATCTTAATAATTTATTGCTTACTTTTAAGTTTTAACATAAAAAGCTTTATGTAAATAAACAATATTTATACATTTTCAATTTTTGTTATTGTTGCACTCAAAACTTCATAATTATTACATATTATGTATCTACTTAAGTACGGAAAAACTACAATGAAAGAAAAATATAACTAAGTACTGAAAATTGAAATAGTATAATGATTACCTATAACTTATGTATTAAATGTATAATATAGTAAAATATATTATTCTACATTTTCCAAATTTACAAAATGTTAAACTTAATATTTGAAACTTTATTTTTCTGGCTTTGATTGCAGAAAAATTATCAATAACTGAATCAAAATCAACTGTCTTTGTGATCTCTTTTTCGATTGATAGAAGTGACAAGTTAGTAAGTCTGTTTTGGCTCATCGTGGATCGTAAATACGTTTTTATTAATTTGAGTTTACTAAAACTTCGTTCACATGATGCGGTAGTACAGGGCAATGTTAGATACAAACGAATAGCAATACAAATATTTGGGAATATTTCAGTCATTGAGTAGGTACTCGTGTATTAACTCCAGAATATTTAATAAGTTTCTTTTTAAATTATTTTGTTATAATATGATGAATAGGTAAAACATGATAATAAATAACCGATCTGACTTAAGCTACACATCGATAGGATAGTATTTTTGTTTTAATTATGTTGTACTTTTGTACCATCAAGTTAATCAAGAAAATAAATATTTTTTAAATAGTAAATTCAAATAACAATGTACTTGGTGTAATCTGTAACAATGCTTAATTTTGTTCTTTTTCATTTATCTAGTGGCTATAGTAATATTTATAAAAAAGTTCAGTTTGTAAAAAGGCATTGTTAAGTATAAAGACTTTTATAAACCTATAAATAGGTATTTAGTTTAATAAATAATCTAAAAAAATTAAATCAGTAGTAAGTAACATTTTATGTTCTATTTAAAAAAAATAAATAACTGTTAGTTAAAAATTACATATCAATTAATTACAATTAATGAAGCCAAATAACTATTTACATAATTCATAAAAAAGATATACCTATATAATTTATTAATATGTATTTAATATTTATATTCAAGGAAACAATGTAATTTACCATACTTCATTATATCACTAATTGGAGAGTAAATCTACAAATCGAAAAATAAAATAAAAATTCCAAAAAAAGGTTGCCCTGCGGTCTGCGACTTAATAAAGTTCCCCAACAAATACTAGATATTCACAAATATTCTTAACAAAAAAACTAATGACTACATGTCTACATACAGATTACTAAAACTAGTAATATTGTTGATTTTGGTTGTACTACCTGAGTACTAATGACTGAGCACAGACGTCTTTTAACTGTTGCGGTGTCAAAATTAAAATGGAATTCAGCAAAAATGTATAAAATAAACTGATTTTATAAACTAATACAGGCTATATTATTATTAATATAACACATTAACACGGACACACGAATCGATGAATCACAATACAATGATAATAAAATCAAATTCAACAATATTTTAATTTCCCACACTGAACAATTAATATTTTATTTTAGATCTGCAGCGACAGTCAACCCGCCAACAGTTGCGGATGGGTATTTCCACTGCAAATTCCACGTACCTATTTGTCCTTTTAAAAATAACATTGTTATTAATTGTTAAAATTAAAAATAAAAATAATATTATTTTATTCACATACTCATTATTACACATTTCTATTAAAATATTATTTTGTAGTTATGACTTTTGTTTCTAAGTCCGTTTTAAAATTTAAATTTTTAAAATTTGAAACCTTTAAAATACGCCCACGAAAATTATACGCCCGGGGATAAATCCCCGACTTCCCCCCCCCCCTAGATCCAGCCCTGTATAATATACATATATACCTACGTGGCTACGCATATTGTGTGATGTGCAGTAGAAACCGTTTATAATGACGTTCAAGGGACCAAAGAAAATAGGTCATAATAACCGGTTGTCATTATAACCAAAATGACGAAAAAAAAATTGTAACTTCAATACATATTATTATTATTATGTATTTATTTATGCAATGTATAATATAGAAAAAAGTAATAGAGTAAGTAATAAAATAAGTAAAAAACATTTAATTATGTACACACATATGCATTTAAATTAATTAGTTCAATTATTATTTAAAGAAATCTGTTATTTTAGATTGAACTTTGTTAGTTTAATAAAAATGTATCCTTGGACTTACGTTATTCAGAGCCATATAATTTGCTAACATCTTTGCTGCATTGAACACTGCATTAATAGATAAATCTTCATCGAGAGTATCAGCTTCTTCACTATTATCGTCTTCCTCAGGTTCTTCGAGTTGGTTAATCAATGAAGAAATAATTTCTTGATTACTTAATGGTTCTGAAGTTAGCACATCATTATCAAAGTTAACATATTCATTTATGTTTGGGAAACTTATGTCTTCTTCTTGTTCTCCTTGGACAGTTTGTTGTGGTATTGCATTATTGAAACCAGCGTGACGAAAACAATTTCATATTGTAATCTCTGATACTTTTCCCCAAGCTTTAAAAATCATTAATATACCATACTGATATTCGCTTCAATTTTGTTTTCAATATTATTAATCATATTTAGCACCAAACTTTTTCAAAAATAAGTTTTCATACATTTTATTACGCTTTGATCCATTGGTTGAAGAACAGACGTACAATTACTGGGTAAAAATACAAGTTTAATGTTGCGTAATGCTATAGTGCAATGTGCTGGACAGTTGTCAACTAAGAGTAAAATTTTTTCTTTTTTTCTTCCTAACTCTAAATCCCAATTTAGTAAAATTTTAGACCATAATTCTGCGGTCATCCAAGAATTTGATTCTCCACTTATTGTTGAAAACACAATATTATGCCTCGCTCTAAATCTTTGAATCCAACCAGTGGAACAATTAAAATTATGCTTACCAAGGCCTTCAGCTAATTCATTGGCTTTCTGTTGAAGAATTGGTCCATTAATTGGAATGCATAGATTTCTTTGATTTTTAAACCATCGTAATAAAACATTATCTAAATCTGTATGTGTACAATTTCTGAGTTTCTTAACTGATAATTTTTCATTTTGAAACTCTTGTTCGATTTTGTCTCGAGCTTTCCATATGTTGGAAATTGTAGAGTGACCTATGCCTAATTCATTAGCTATGTCGGAATTTTTTTCACCTTTTTTTAAACGAAAAATGACATTTACCTTTTCTTCGATGGTGAATTGCTTTCGTTTGCTCATTTTACAATTTCACAATACAATTTAACACACGAGCACAAGACACATTTAACCGCACGACGATTACCCGTACACTGACCATAAAATAAAATAAAATAAAACTGACGACTAAACAACGATGAAATTATCAGTATTATCGGTATTGTAATAGTACCTTCGATTAAGTAAAGTCATTATAGATAAAATATTTTTCCAATATAACCAAAAATAACCGTCATAACATCCGTATAGTCACTATACAGACGTCATTATAATCGATACAAATTATTACATACAATATAGGAGTTTTGCCGGGACTTGCAATCTAAGGTCATTACACCCAGTATGTCATTACAACCGGTGTCATTATAAACGGTTTCTACTGTATATATATAATATATTATATATAGGTACACGTACACAATTATTTTAAATTTATATATTATTCAAATAATTATTATCAGCATTAATGAGATATCGCGATGTATTTACTATTATTATTTAGTAGGTATTTACTATTTACCGATTTAGTATTAGGACGTCCCCTCTCCCCCCCCCCCGCGGATTCTAGCTAGTGGTTCTGGGCGTTTCCCCTCTGGACTGAGACATTTCATCCTGGGTCAATATATGTATTTTTTACACCTAATAATAGGTTGGAAAATAGGTTCTTTTGTTTTACCCGAAATATACAATCATCATATTGGCATATTATATCGATTATCATCATTCGTGTTATGGATTTATTAGTAAAAACGAATTGCTATACCCAATTAAATGGGTACCTAATGAATGATAAACCATAGTAAAGTTATGTGAAAGTATTATTGAATTACCTATATTAATTTATTAATTTAACAATTATTTATTAAATAAATCTCGTAACAGTACATATTTTATTTATTTGTATTTGTAATTTGTATACCTATTATTGTTTCATATTGTTTTAGTGTATTTATATTAGTGAATTTTGTATTTTATTTATATTATTATTATTTTATAATCGTGTTATTATGGCGTATTATTTAATTGTATTAATTTGATAATTAGTGCCATTTCAGTGGATTGCCTATTACTCCTTTATCACCGGACACCGGTCATTCGGCTGCCCAGCAATATACAAAGGTCAGTAGTCAGTACTCAGTTGGGCACTTGTGCGCATGTGAACTGGTTTACTAGTGTACAATACGGCCGTAACACGATTGCGCACTTTTTACCTTTTTACCTGTAAAAAATACAACACGATTGCGCACTTTTTACCTTTTTTTTATCTTATAATTATCAGTAACTTTACCGTATCATTTTTAAACTAAGGTCCGAGAATTGAAAGCTTAACTATTTAAATTTAATAATATAGCAAATAAAAATTGAAATTTAGGACTATTGCGTGGCTTATAATTTATAAATAAAATAATATACAAATAATTAGTAGTTTTGAATACATAATGTGGTTTATACAACATATAAATACATTTTTATCTTATATTTATCAGTTAAGAATTTAGTATATATAATAATTATTGTTTGAGTTGGTTAGTTTGATAAATTGATATATAAAGTATCTAAAAACATTTATTTCAAAATTAAAAATGACAAAAATCAAATAATATTTACAACTTTTTAGCACAAAAACGTGGTCCTAACGTTAACAAATAATTATTTAACGATATTTCATTATTTTTATATTTTTTCCAAGTATCAATTATAAATACAATATTTACGGGATTGTCGGGATTAGATAACTATCAATAAAATCCGGTCCAATAATATTATCGGACTAACACTTATCAGTTATTTTAGTAATAAAATATTATTTACAATTGTGTATACGTATACTAAACTATAGGTGGGTCATTTACGCCAAAAATATTAATTTAATTAATTTTGTGTGCACAATCGTGTGGTGTTTTTCAAATATAAAAAGGCAAAAAGTACGCAATCGTGTTTTTTTTTTTTTCAGGTAAAAAGTAAAATGCGCATCGTGTTGTGTTTTTATCAGGTAAAAAGGTAAAAAGTGCGCAATCGTGTTGCACCGGTACAATACAGTGTACTCAAAATTATTAGTGTATAATATAGCATTCCGACATTCGTATACGGTAGACCATTGCAGTCCGTACTCCGTTCTATAAATAACTGTGTGTTTATTGTTATTATTGTTATCAGCATAATATTAATAACACCGCCCGCTTGCTAGGGGGTCTATAAAAGTCCGGAAAGTAATAATACGGAATGTTCAATCCCGGAATTTAATATCCCGGACCGTAATATTCCGGAACGTAAAATTCCGGAATGTAAAATCCCGAATCGTAATTTACCAGAAAGTAAAATTTTGGAACATAAAACCCCGGAACGTAATATTACGGAATTTAAAAGCCCGGACCATAATAATGCGGAACGTAAAATTCCGGAATGTAAAATCCCGAACCGTAATATTCCGGAATATAAAACACAAAACCGTAATAATCCGGAACGTAATATTACGGAATTTAAAAGCCCGGACCGTAATAATCCGGAACGTAAAATTCCGGAATGTAAAATCCTGGACCGTAATAATCCGGTATAAAAATAATGGTTCCCAAAATGATCAGTAGAAAATTACTATTATAACTATTGATTTTTTTTCAATTTATATTGAAATGTTTTTCTCTGTGTAGAAACTTAAAAATGTAATACAAAATTCATAAGTTATTCTAGATTTTCAAATACATAGTCACAACATTTTTTTTATAAATGTTTAAAGTTAAAATATTTATAAAATTCGTTAAAATCATGAAAATATGTAAATTATTTACTGTACCTAGTGAAAAATTCATACAATCATAAATTTTAATTCCAAAAGCGTAAAAATATAATTCAAGTTTTGATTAAAAAAAAAATTATAGCGTCAAGTTCAAATATAAAATATGGAATTTCTCTTCAAACAATTTTTGTTATTAATCAAAAATTATAAATCGTAAGAACTTGAAACATTTCACTATTACTATAATACTTAAATATTTTAAAATTGTCATAGCCGTCCCAAGGGGGTTGGGCAAATGGGGCAAGTTCCCTAGGGTGTCTAATATATTATGAATTTAGAGGGCGTCATATAATTTATTTTAGGTATAATTTTTCTTTTACACTGTAATAATATCAAAGATGAGTACCTATCAAATTGTATACTATTAAACATAAAATTATGTAAATAATGTGTTAAATCTTAAGGCGACATACCTTCCATATATATATCCTTATATTATAAAACGTGAACCCGAGGGCGCAGCGAGTGGCGATTTCTCGAACCCTATAGTCAACCCGCCAATCAGAAAATTAGATTTTTTTCCGGCCCGCCGCCGCGTTATCAACAACGCTCCTTATCACTCTTCGCGATTTTTTTCACGTTTTTTTCAAATTTTCAAACGTTTTCGAGTTTTACCCCTCCGCGGAGCTCCGGGGGGCCCCGTTCGGACCTTATTCGCCTTCCCCGCTACTCTTACGAGTCGCGCGCGGCGGTACTTTTTTCCCGGCGAGCCCGCCGGAGCGGAAAAAGACGTGCACACCGACCGCCGCCGCGTCGCGCGCGTTTTTCGCCGTTTTTTTTTTCGAAAATTCGAGTTTTAGCCGTCTTCGACGCGTCTCCGGGCCCCGTTCTCCCGTTATTCGCGTTCCCCGGTAGATAGATTTGTGGTTTGCGCGCGGCCCCGCTTCGTCCGCGGACGGGGCCTCCGCGGAGAAATCGATCGCCGCGAGCGCGGCGTCGTAACGTTTTTCGAAAATCTTCGCCGCGGGTCGCCCTAAAACCCCCCTTCGAGACGCCCGACCTCCGGGACGAAGTCGTATTCGCGTTCCCCGCTAAATTTATATGTAGCCGGTGACCGCACTTCCTACGGGACGAGCCTTGGGGCCGCGGGACGACGAAAAGAGTCGAGTGACGATATCGTCGCCGTCGAGCGGGTATTACTATATACATGCATAAATACGTGCGTCGGGAGGTTTTAATTTTTTAAGCGGATTCGCGGTTTACACGTCCGAGGGCGGCGGAGCAGGTCGTCCGCTCGCCGACGCTGTCGAATCGCCCGCTCTAAAGCCCCGAGCGGACGTCGAAATCGCGTTCGGAATTCGCCGGGACGGCGAAACGCCTTAAGAGTCGTTGATTTGCCGCCAGTATTCAACTCGGTAGGTAGGTAGGTAGGTTTAGGCGTCGGTGCGAATGACTCGGGGTCGTGGGTTCGATGCCGGGCGGCCGGGATCGATGATAATTTGCGGCGGCCGTGATGATAAATCTGATTTTTTTTCGCATTTTTTTTTTTCGTCATTACATTATCAACGCGCGTGCTTTTTGCCGTTTTTTTTCGAAAATTCGAGTTTTAGCCCTCTTCGACGCGTCTCGGGGCCCCGCTCTTCCGTTATTCGCGTTCCCCGCTAAATTCGTAGGCCGCCGGTGACCGCACTTCCTACGGGACGAGCCTTGGGGCCGCGGGACGACGACGAGAGTCGAGTGACGATATCGCCGCCGTCGAGTGGGTAATTCTATATACAGGCAAGAATACATGTGTCGGAAGGTTCGATTTCTTTCGCAAATCTCGCATATCCGATGCGGTAGGATCGCCCTCTCTAAAGCCCCGAGCGGACGTCGAAATCGCGTTCGGAATTCGCCGGGGCGGCGAAACGCCTTAAGAGTCATTGATTTGACACCAGTAATCAACTCGATAGGTAGGTAGGTAGGTTTAGGCGTAGGTGCGGTTGACTCGGGGTCGTGGGTTCGATGCCGGGCGGCCGGGATCGATGATAATTTGCAGCGGCCGTGGTAAGCAATAATATTTTTTTTCACATTTTTTTTTTCGTCATTTACATTATCAACGCACGTGCTTTTTGCCGTTTTTTTCGAAAATTCGAGTTTTAGTGTTAAATTGATACTTGATTTTATTATCTACAATTTTTATTATTTACAGTGTATGTGCAACGCAACTATCTCATTTAACACGGGCTGGATTATATGGGATGGGTCATTTATACTAAATTAGACAAAAGTAATAAACTACATATATTATTATTATTATTATAGATTGGTCGATATGACTATAGTATAGGTATATTTTGTATGCTACACTAATTTATGTTTACCAAATTTGACTCACCTAAAAACTGTAATATATTAAGTAACTACTACATAGTATAGGTATCATGTATTTAATATCTAAACTAATAAATGTTGACTGTAAAATCAATAGCTGTGTATACAAATAGTTGATTAGTTATATAACAATTATTAATTTGATTTTATGCTCATGAATAAATATAAATATATACATAATATATTACAGTTTTTAGGTGAGTCAAATTTAGTGTAGCATACAAATATACCGTAACAGATTCTAAATAATAAAATATTAATACATTAACAAAATAGAACTTTATGTATTTAATTAAAATCTATCAGTTAAATTGTATTACGATAAGTTATATACTATTTGAAATAACTTATGAGTATTATATGAAATTAAAATTTTAAATTAATAATACTTTATTAACGCACCCATATTATTTTCATGGGATGGTTCTTTTGTACTTGAATTAGACAGTAGTTTACCTACATAGTATTAGAATATTACAATTTTTAGGGGAGTTGATTGTTTGAGGTAATGCAATTTGGTAATTATAAATTTTATATATGATACAAAACTGCTGCAGATACTATATCATACAATAATTTATTATAAATTTATAGATCTTTATGTATTTAATTAAATTCTGGCAGTTAAATTGTACAATGATGTGGCTAAACTATTTGATATAACCAATGTAGGTACGTGTAGTTATAAGTATTAAGTGATCAATTAAAGGTTTGATAAAAATTAGCTACATTTATTTAGCATTGTTTGATATGTTCTAACATAATCATAAAATAAAATTAAACAATAATTATATACACGGCTATATGGCTTTTATGTGTGGTAAAATATTAAATATATGGTATTCTAAGTAGTGGGTACTACAGTTTTCAGATGAGTCAAATTTGGTTTAGCATACAAATGATGCTATAGATTTAAAATAATAAATATTAAAAAACAAAATAAAAATGTATGTATAAAATTAAAGTCTGGCAATTAAATTGTATGAGTATTAAGTGATCTATTAAACTATTTGATAAACAATTAGCTACATTTATTAAGCATCTTTTGAGAGGTTTAATCATAAGCATAAAATCAAATTAAACAATAACAATATACACAGCTATATGGCTTTTATTATGTGGTAAAATATTATGGGCTGGATTATATGGGATGGTTCTTTTATACTTGAATAGACAATAGTTATATAACTAACATGCATGTATACTATGTAGTGCTTATCATACTAAAGTTTAGGTGAATTAATTGGTCGAGGTAATGTATATGACTATACTAGGTACTTGATATTACTTATATAAGTAGGTTTGATCGTTTGACATGGGCTCGATTATGTGGTTAAATATTATTAAATATATAATATACTATGTAGTAGGTACTTAAAATATTAAAGTTTTTAGGTGAGTCAAATTATGTACCCTATTCATAGACAAATTATAACTTTTTATGTATTTAATTCTGGCAGTTTAATTGTATAATGGTAGACTATCCTATTAAACTATTTAATGAATAGTATTTATTATTACACATTTTTAAGCAAACCCACCTATATTATTAAACAAAGGCTGAATTATAAGGTTACTTTATACTTGAATCGACAATGGTACAATAAAACTAACCTACTTGAATAATATTTAGTACCCTC
>SSSL01000569.1:0-23828 GCA_008086715.1 Sitobion miscanthi
AGTCGGATTGCCTACTTGACAACTACTTGCATACGAGCGAATTACACTCCCACTGCATTCGATCCGCCACACGCAGATTGTCCGTTCCGAAACGATTTTCACCCCAGATGACTGATAGCTAGACACTCAAACAGAATCCGAATTTCCATTTTTTCAACACACACTTGACATCCGGACATACACGCCAGGGCTGGTCTGCGATTCGACGTAGTCGGATTGGCCTACTTGACTGCTACTTGCATACGAGCGAATTAAACTCCCACTGCATCCGATCAGCCGCGAGCGGATTGTCCGCTCGAGAATCGACTTTCACCCGGATGACTGATAGCTAGACACTCAAACTCAGAATCTGAATTTCCGATTTCGACACACACACTCGAGAACCGGACATACACGCCAGGGGCATGGTCTGCGATTTGACGTAGTCGGATTGCCTACTTGACTAGCTACTTGCGTACGAGCGATAACACTCCACTACATCCGATCCACCACAAGCGGTTTGTCCGTTTCGGGAAACGACTTTCACCCCAGATGACTGATAGCTAGACACTCAAACTCAGAATCCGAATTTCCGATTTCAACACACACTTGCATCCGGACATACACGCCAGGGGCGTGGTCTGCGATCGACGTAGTCGGATTGCCTACTTGACTAGCTACTGCATACGAGCGAATTAAACTCCCACTGCATCCGATCAGCGCGAGCGGATTGTCCGCTCGAGAATCGACTTTCACCCCAGATGACTGATAGCTAGACCCTCAACTCAGAATCTGAATTTCCGATTTCAACACACACTTGACATCCGGACATACACGCCAGGGGCGTCGTCGCCTACCTGGCTGGCTTTGTCGTACGATCGACTGGAATCGCCGGCCGTGACTTACGACTAGACACTCTCGCAGGTTCAAAAATTACCGCCAAACAATTGCTGCCAACACTACAAAAAAAATACCGACGACCCCACGTTCCGGATCAAAAAACCCAGCACACAGTGACAAACACTCGGATCGCCGACACAGTCTTTCCCGCCGCAGGCGGGATGACAAACCCCGAAATCGCCAACACAGTCTTCCGCGCAGGCGGGTGACAAAACACCCGCATCTAGTCCTTATATTATAAAACGTGAACCGACAGCGCTCCGATTCCGACTAGTATAATTTCTGAACTAACCCGACCAATGAAAAAATTAGATTTTTTTTCCGGCCCGCCGCCGCGTATCACCGCTCCTTATCACTGTTCGCTATATTTTTTTCAGATTTTTCAAATTTTTCAAATTTTTTCAACCTTTTCGAGTTTTACCCCGCCGTGGAGCTCCGGGGGGCCCCGTTCGGACCTTATTCGCCTTCCACGCTACTCTTACAAGTCGCGCGCGGCGGTACTTTTTTCCCGGCGAGCCCGCCGGAGCGGAAAAGACGTGCACGCCGACCGACGCCGTCGCGCGCGTTTTTCGCCGTTTTTTTTCGAAAATTCGAGTTTTAGCCGTCTTCGACACGTCTCCGGGCCCCGTTCTCCCGTTATTCGCGTTCCCCGGTAAATTTGTGGTTTGCGCGCGGCCCCCGCTTCGTTCGCGGGGGGGGGCCTCTTCGGAGAAATCGATCGCCGCGAGCGCGGCGTCGTAACGTTTTTTCGAAAATTTTCGCCGCGGGTCGCCTAAAACCCCCCTTCGAGACGCCCGACCTCCGGGACGAAAGTCGTATTCGCGTTCCCCGCTAAATTTATAGGCACCTTGACCGCACTTCCTGCGGGACGAGCCTTGGGGCCGCGGGACGACGAAAAGAGTCGAGTGACAATATCGCCGCCGTCGAGCGGGTATTACTATATACGTGCATAAATACGTGCGTCGAGTGTTCTATTTTTTACGCGGATTTCGCGGTTTACGCGTCCGAGGCGGCGGAGCAGGTCGTCCGCTCGCCGACGCGGTCGGATCGCCCGCTCTAAAGCCCCGAGCGGACGTCGAAATCGCGTTCGGAATTCGCCGGGACGGCGAAACGCCTTAAGAGTCGTTGATTTGACACCAGTATTCAACTCGATAGGTAGGTAGGTAGGTTTAGGCGTAAGTGCGATTGACTCGGGGTCGTGGGTTCGATGCGGGCGGCCCGGATCGATGATAATTTGCGGCGGCCGTGTTAAATCAGATTTTTTTTTTTCGCATTTTTTTTTTCGTCATTTACATTATCAACGCACGCGCTTTTTGCCGTTTTTTTGGAAAATTCGAGTTTTAGTGTTAAATTAATACTTGATTGTATTATCTACAATTTTTATTATTTACAGTGTATGTGCAACGCAACTATCTCATTTAACACGGGCTGGATTATATGGGATGGGTCATTTATACTAAATTAGACAAAAGAAATTTAACTAACATATATTATTATTATTATTATAGATTGGTCGATATGACTATAGTATAGGTATATTTTGTATGCTACACTAAATTTATGTTTACCAAATTTGACTCACCTAAAAACTGTAATATATTAAGTAACTACTACATAGTATAGGTATTATGTATTTAATATCTAAACTAATAAATGTTGATTGTAAATCAATAGCTGTGTATACAAATAGTTGATTAGTTATATAACAATTTATTATTTGATTTTATGCTCATGAATAAATATAAATATATACATTTATATTACAGTTTTTTTAGGTGAGTCAAATTTAGTGTAGCATACAAAATATACTGTAACAGATTCTAATATAAAAATATTAATACAATAACAAAATAGAATTTTATGTATTTAATTAAAATCTATCAGTTAAATTGTATTACGATAAGTTTATATACTATTCGAAATAACTTATGAGTATTATATAAATTAAATTTTTAATAAATAATACTTATTAACGCACCAATATTATTTAACATGGGATGGTTCTTTTGTACTTGAATTAGACAGTAGTTAACCTACATGCATACTATGTCGGTAGTATTAGATATATTACAATTTTTAGGGGAGTGATTGTTTGAGGTAATGCAATTTGTAATTATAAATTTTATATTGATACAAAACTGCTGCAGATACTATATAATACAATAATTTATTATAAATTTATAGATCTTTATGTATTTAATGAAATTCTGGCAGTTAAATTGTATATGATATGCTATACTGTTTGATATTGCTTATGTAGGTACGTGTAGTTATAAGTATTAAGTGATCAATTAAACTGTTTGATAAACAATTAGCTACATTTATTCAGCATTGTTGATATGTTCTACATAAGCATAAAATCAAATTAAACAATAATTATCAACACAGCTGTATGGCTTTATTATGTGTAAATATTAAATATATAGTATACTAAGTAGTGGGTATTACGGTTTTCAGGTGAGTCAATTTGGTTTAGCATACAAATGATGCTACAGATTTTAAATAATAAATATTAAAAACAAAATAAAAATGTATGTTTAAAATTAAAGTCGGGCAATTATATTGTATGATTATACGACTATATACCATTTGCACAACTTATATATGTAAGTTTAATTGAGAGTAATATATGAAATAAACTATTTATAAGAAATAAATTAATACTGGATTTATTATCTACAATTTTATATATTTACAGTGTATGTGCAACGCAACTATCTCATTTAACACGGGCTGGATTGTATGGGATGGGTCTTTTTAATGAATAGACAAAAGTAATATACTAACATGCATGTATACTATGTAGTGCTTATCATACTAAAGTTTTAGGTGAATTAATGGTCGAGGTAATGTATATGACTATACTACTGATATTACTTATATAGGTAGTTTGATCGTTTGAAATGGGCTCGATTATTGGTTAAATATTAAATAGATAATATACTATGTAGTAGACTTAAAATATTACAGTTTTTAGGTGAGTCAAATTATGTACCCATATTCATAGACAAATTATAACTTTTTATGTATTTAATTCTGGCAGTTTAATTGTATATTTGTATAATGGTATACTATCTATTAAACTATTAATGAATACTATTTTTTATTATCTCACCTTTTTTAAGCAACCCACCTATATTATTAACAAAGGCTGAATTATAAGGTTACTTTATACTTGAATCGACAATAGTACAATAAAACTAACCTACTTGAATAATATTTAGTACCCTCTTATTCATTACAGTTTTAAGTGACTTGATTGATCGAGGAAATTATACATTTTTAATGCTGTAGATACCAATATTTTTAATAACTAATAGATCTTCATGTATATCATATAGTCTGGTAGTTAAATTGTATAATGATATGCCTATACTGTTTGATATTGCTTATGTAGGTACGTGTAGTTATGAGTATTTAATAAATATCGTTTTTAAGTAAGTAATTTATGAACAACTATATTATTAGTTTAGCGGCCTCGCGTCGTTATTACTATATACAGGCTTGAATATATGCGTCGGAGTGTTAGATTTTTTTCGCGTATCACGGTTTAAAGTCATAGATTTGACTGCTGTTTTTCAACTCGATAGGTAGCTATGTAAGTTTAGGCGTACGTGCGGATGACTTGCAGTCGTGGTTTCGATTCCGGCAGCCGGATTGTCGTAAATTTGCGGCGCCCGTGATAAATCCTTTTTCTTTTTCGTGTTTTTTTTTTTTTGTTATTCACCTTTCGCTATCACGTCCAATTTATCATATTATTCGTATTTAGAGTAAATTTTACGATTTTTTTCAAAATTCGAGTATTACTGTCTTTACGGACTCCGTACGGTACTGTTGAAACCTGATTCGCCTTCCCTGCTTAATGTATAGGTTGCGTGCAGCCCGGGGACCGATTGACATCGCGGAGAGCGCCGCTGTCGTGTTGCTAATACCATATACAGGCTTGAATATATGCGCCCGAAACGTTTTGAATTTATAACTTAATTTTGTGTTTTTTCGGTGACGTAATGAACGCTTTTCGCGATTCGACGTAGTCAGATTGCCTACTTGACATATTGACAACGCAGCGATCACACACTACCAGAGCGATGATCCTCAGTTATGATCAGCTAGTCAGAGCCAAGAATTTCCATTTTACACACCGAGTATCCGTGACATACGCTATCGCACGCCACTCACTCATCGATCCGCCAATGGTTTGTCCACATTTTCACTACTGAACTAGACACTCAACTCAGAATCCGAATTTCCATTTTTTACACACCTCGAGATCCGGACATACACTCCAAGGCGTCGTCCGCTTTCGACGTAGTCGGATTGCCTACATGACTAGCTTTGCATACGAGCGAATTAAACTCCCACTGCATCCGATCAGCCGCGAGCGGATTGTCCGCTCGAGAATCGACTTTCACCCCAGATGACTGATAGCTAGACATTCAACCTCAGAATCCGAATTTCCATTTTTTCAACACACACTCGAGATCCGGACATACACGCCCGGGGCGTGGTCTGCGATTCGACGTAGTCGGATTGCCTACATGACTAGCTACTTGCACACGAGCGAATGACACTCCCACTGCATCCGATCCGCCACAAGCGGTTTGTCCGTTCGGGAAACGCCTTTTACCCCAGATGACTGATAGCTAGACACTCAACCTCAGAATCCGAATTTCCATTTTTTCCACACACACTCGAGATCCGGACATACACGCCCGGGGCGTGGTCTGCGATTCGACGTAGTCGGATTGCCTACATGACTAGCTACTTGCATACGAGCGAATGACACTCCCACTGCATCCGATCCGCCACAAGCAGATTGTCCGTTCGGAAACGATTTTCACCCCAGATGACTGATAGCTAGACACTCAAACTCAGAATCCGAATTTCCATTTTTTTCAACCCACACTCGAGATCCGGGACATACACGCCAGGGGCGTCGTCCGCTATTCGACGTAGTCGGATTGCCTACATGACTAGCTACTTGCATACGAGCGAATGACACTCCCACTGCATCCGATCCGCCACAAGCAGATGTCCGTTCGGGAAACGACTTTCACCCTGATGACTGCTAGCTAGACACTCAAACTCAGATCCGATTTCCGATTTCAACACCACTTGACATCCGGATATACACGCCCGGTGCGTCGTCGCCTACCTGGCTGGCTTTGTCGTACGATCGACTTGAATCGCCGCCGTGACTTACGACTAGACACTCTCGCAGGTCTCCGCCACATCCAACTACACACAATAGACCACAAATCCACGTTCGCTGGCAACGAAGCTTTGCTTCGAAAGAATTACGATCCACACACAAGACGCCAAATCGCTAGACACCGCCGACGACAGTTCGAAAATTCACGCAACGCACCCGCCACAAAGTACCGGAACGATCCCCACGTCCGTCAAAAAACACAGCACCGCCGACACAGTCTTTCCGCCGCAGGCGGGATGACAAACACCCGGAATCGCCAACACAGTCTTCCCGCCGCAGGCGGGATGACAAAACACCCGCATCTAGTCCTTATATTATAAAACGTGAACCCGACAGCGCTCCGATTCCGACTAGGTATAATTTCTGAACTAACCCGACCAATGAAAAAATTAGATTTTTTTTCCGGCCCGCCGCCGCGTTATCAACGCTCCTTATCACTGTTCGCTATATTTTTTTTCAGATTTTTCAAATTTTTCAAATTTTTCAAACCTTTTCGAGTTTTACCCCGCCGCGGAGCTCCGGGGGGCCCCGTTCGGACCTTATTCGCCTTCCCCGCTACTCTTAAGAGTCGCGCGCGGCGGTACTTTTTTCCCGGCGAGCCCGCCGGAGCGGAAAAGACGTGCACACCGACCGCCGCCGTCGCGCGCGTTTTTCGCCGTTTTTTTTTCGAAAATTCGAGTTTTAGCCGTCTTCGACGCGTCTCCGGGCCCCGTTCTCCCGTTATTCGCGTTCCCCGGTAGATTTGTGGTTCGCGCGCGGCCCCGCTTCGTTCGCGGACGGGGCCTCCGCGGAGAAATCGATCGCCGCGAGCGCGGCGTCGTAACGTTTTTCGAAAATCTTCGCCGCGGGTCGCCTAAAACCCCCCTTCGTGACGATATCGCCGCCGTCGAGCGGGTATTACTATATACATGCGTCGGGAGGTTCTATTTTTTTACGCGGATTTCGCGGTTTACACGTCCGAGGGCGGCGGAGCAGGTCGTCCGCTCTAAAGCCCCGAGCGGACGTCGAAATCGCGTTCTTTCGCGCCGGGACGGCGAAACGCCTTAAGAGTCGTTGATTTGACGACGGAACTCAACTCGGTAGGTAGGTAGGTAGGTTTTTAGGCGTCGGTGCGATTGACTCGGGTCGTGGGTTCGATGCCGGCTCCGGGACCATGATAATTTGCGGCGGCCGTGATATATCGGATTTTTTTTTTCGCATTTTTTTTTTTCGTCATTTACATTATCAACGCGCGCGCTTTTTGCCGTTTTTTTCGAAAATTCGAGTTTTAGCCGTCTTCGACGCGTCTCCGGGCCCCGTTCTCCCGTTATTCGCGTTCCCCGGTAAATTTGTGGTTTGCGCGCGGCCCCGCTTCGTTCGCGGACGGGGCCTCCGCGGAGAAATCGATCGCCGCGAGCGCGGCGTCGTAACGTTTTTCGAAAATCTTCGCCGCGGGTCGCCTAAAACCCCCCCCTTCGAGACGCCCGACCTCCGGGACGAAGTCGTATTCGCGTTCCCCGCTAAATTTATAGGTAGCCGGTGACCGCACTTCCTACGGGACGAGCCTTGGGGCCGCGACGACGAAAAGAGTCGAGTGACGATATCGTCGCCGTCGAGCGGGTATTACTATATACGTGCATAAATACGTGCGTCGGGTTTTAATTTTTTTAGCGGATTCGCGGTTTACACGTCCGAGGGCGGCGGAGCAGGTCGTCCGCTCGCCGACGCGGTTCGCATCGCCCGCTCTAAAGCCCCGAGCGGACGTCGAAATCGCGTTCGGAATTCGCCGGGACGGCGAAACGCCTTAAGAGTCATTGATTTGACACCAGTATTCAACTCGATAGGTAGGTAGGTAGGTTTAGGCGTAGGTGCGGTTGACTCGGGGTCGTGGGTTCGATGCCGGGCGGCCGGGATCGATGATAATTTGCAGCGGCCGTGATAAGCAATAATTTTTTTTCACATTTTTTTTTTCGTCATTTACATTATCAACGCACGCGCTTTTTGCCGTTTTTTTCGAAAATTCGAGTTTTAGTGTTAAATTAATACTTGATTTTATTATCTACAATTTTTATTATTTACAGTGTATGTGCAACGCAACTATCTCATTTAACACGAGCTGGATTATATGGATGGGTCTTTATACTAAATTAGACAAAAGTAATATAACTAACATATAAAATTATTTTATTATAGATTAGTCGATATGATTATACTATAGGTAATTTTGTATGCTACACTAAATTTATGTTTACCAATTGACTCACCTAAAAACTGTAATATATTAAGTACCTACTACTATTATGTATTTAATATCTAAACTAATAAATGTAGACTATAAAATCAGTAGCTGAGTATACAAATAGTTGTTTAGTTATATAACTATTTATTTACTTGATTTTTGCTCATGAATAATATAAATATATACATAATATATTACAGTTTTTAGGTGAGTCAAATTTAGTGTAGCATACAAAATATACCGTAACAGATTCTAATAATAAAATATTAATACAATAACAAAATAGAACTTTATGTACTTAATTAAAATCTATCAGTTAAATTGTATTACGATAAGTTTATATCTATTTGAAATAACTTATGAGTTTATATGAAATTAAATTTTTAATAAATAATACTTATTAACGCACCCATATTATTTAACATGGGATGGTTTCTTTTGTACTGAATTAGACAGTAGTTTACCTACATAGTATTAGATATATTACAATTTTTTAGGGAGTTGATTGTTTGAGGTAATGCAATTTGGTAATTATAAATTTTTATATAGGATACAAAACTGCTGCAGATACTATATCATACAATAATTTATTATAAATTTATAGATCTTTATGTATTTAATTAAATTCTGGCAGTTAAATTGTACAATGATATGGCTTTTATTGTGTGGTAGAATATTAAATATATGGTATTCTAAGTAGTGGGTACTACAGTTTTCAGGTGAGTCAAATTTGGTTTAGCATACAAATGATGCTATAGATTTAAAATAATAAATATTAAAAAACAAAATAAAAATGTATGTATACAATTAAAGTCTGGCAATTAAATTGTATGATTATATGACTACATATCATTTGAAACAATTTATATACTTAGTTTTCATTATGAGTATTAAGTGATCTATTAAACTATTTGATAAACAATTAGCTACATTTATTAAGCATCTTTTGAGAGGTTTAATCATAAGCATAAAATCAAATTAAACAATAACAATATACACAGCTTTATTATGTGGTAAAATATTATGGGCTGGATTATATGGGATGGTTCTTTTATACTTGAATAGACAATAGTTATATAACTATCATGCATGTATACTGTGTAGTGCTCCTTATATTACAGTTTTGGTGAGTTAATTGGTGAGGTAATGTATAATGATATGACTATACTACTTGATATTACTTATATAGGTAGGTTCGATCGTTTGACATGGGCTCAATTATGTTGTTAAATATTAAATATATAATATACTATGTAGTGGGTACTACAGTTTTTAGGTGAGTCAAATTTGGTATAGCCTACAAATGACGCTACATATTTTAAATAAAGCAATATAATTAAACAAAATAAAAATGTATGTATACAATTAAAGTCTGGCAATAAAATTGAATGATTATACGACTATAAACCATTTGAAACAACTTATATAGGTAGATTTAACTAAGAGTATTATATAAAATAAACTATTTATATAATAAATTAATACTTGATTTTATTATCTACAATTTTTATTATTTGCAGTGTATGTGCAACGCAACTATCTCATTTAACACGGGTGGATTATATGGGATGGGTCATTTATACTAAATTAGACAAAAGAAATATAACTAACATATATTATTATTATTATTATAGATTGGTCGATATGACTATAGTATAGGTATATTTTGTATGCTACACTAAATTTATGTTTACCAAATTTGACTCACCTAAAAACTGTAATATATTAAGTAACTACTACATAGTATAGGTATCATGTATTTAATATCTAAACTAATAAATGTTGACTGTAAAATCAATAGCTGTGTATACAAATAGTTGTTAGTTATATAACAATTTATTAATTTGATTTTATGCTCATGAATAAATATAAATATATACATAATATATTACAGTTTTTAGGTGAGTCAAATTTAGTGTAGCATACAAATATACTGTAACAGATTCTAAATAATAAAATATTAATACAATAACAAAATAGAACTTTATGTATTTAATTAAAATCTATCAGTTAAATTGTATTACGATAAGTTTATATACTATTTGAAATAACTTATGAGTATTATATGAAATTAAATTTTTAATAAATAATACTTATTAACGCACCCATATTATTTAACATGGGATGGTTCTTTTGTACTAAAGTACTAAAGTTTAGGTGAATTAATTGGTTGAGGTAATGTATATGACTATACTACTTGATATTACTTATATAGGTAGGTTTGATCGTTTGACATGGGCTCGATTATGTGGTTAATATTAAATATATAATACTATTGTAGTAGGTACTTAAAATATTCCAGTTTTTAGGTGAGTCAAATTATTTACCCATATTCATAGACAAATTATAACTTTTTATGTATTTAATTCTGGCAGTTTAATTGTATAATGGTATGACTATCCTATTAAACTATTTAATGAATACTATTTTATTATCTACACATTTTTTTAAGCAACCCACCTATATTATTAAACAAAGGCTGAATTTATAAGGTTACTTTATACTTGAATCGACAATAGTACAATAAAACTAACCTACTTGAATAATATTTAGTACCCTCTTAATTCATACAGTTTTTAAGTGACTTGATTGATTGAGGAATTATACATTTTAATGCTGTAGATACCAATATTTTTAATAACTAATAGATCTTCATGTATATCAATATAGTCAGGTAGTTAAATTGTATAATGATATGCCTATACTGTTTGATATTGCTTATGTAGGTACGTGTAGTTATGAGTATTTAATAAATATCGTTTTTAAGTAAGTAATTGATGAACAACTATATTATTAGTTCAGCGGCGTCGCGTCGTTATTACTATATACAGGTTTGAATATATGCGTCGGAGTGCTAGATATTTTTCGCGTATCACGGTTTAAAAGTCATAGATTTGACTGCTGTTTTCAACTCGATAGGTAGGTATGTAAGTTTAGGCGTACGTGCGGATGACTTGCAGGTCGTGGTTTCGATTCCGGCAGCCGGATTGTCGTAAATTTGCGGCGGCCGTGATAAATCCTTTTTCTTTTTTGTGTTTTTTTTTTTTTTGTTATTCACCTTTCGCTATCACGTCCAATTTATCATATTATTCGTATTTAGAGTAAATTTTACGATTTTTTTCAAAATTCGAGTATTACTGTCTTTACGGACTCCGTACGGTACTGTTGAAACCTGATTCGCCTTCCCTGCTTAATGTATAGGTCGCGTGCAGCCCGGGGACCGATTGACATCGCGGAGAGCGCCGCTGTCGTGTTGCTAATACCATATACAGGCTTGAATATATGCGCCCGAAACGTTTTGAATTTATAACTTAATTTTGTGTTTTCGGTGACAGTAATGAACGCTGTTCGCGATTCGACGTAGTCAGATTGCCTACATGACTAGCTACTTGCATACGAGCGAATTACACTCCCACTGCATCCGATCCGCCACAAGCGGATTGTCCGTTCGGAAACGATTTTCACCCCAGATGACTGATAGCTAGACACTCAAACTCAGAATCCGAATTTCCGATTTCAACACACACTTGACATCCGGACATACACGCCCGGGGCGTGGTCTGCGATTCGACGTAGTCGGATTGCCTACTTGACTAGCTACTTGCATACGAGCGAATTAAACTCCCACTGCATCCGATCAGCCGCGAGCGGATTGTCCGCTCGAGAATCGACTTTCACCCCAGATGACTGATAGCTAGACACTCAAACTCAGAATCCGAATTTCCGATTTCAACACACACTTGACATCCGGACATACACGCCCGGGGCGTGGTCTGCGATTCGACGTAGTCGGATTGCCTACATGACTTGCTACTTGCATACGAGCGAATGACACTCCCACTGCATCCGATCCGCCACAAGCAGATTGTCCGTTCGGAAACGATTTTCACCCCAGATGACTGATAGCTAGACACTCAAACTCAGAATCCGAATTTCCATTTTTTCAACACACACTCGAGATCCGGACATACACGCCCGGGGCGTGGTCTGCGATTCGACGTAGTCGGATTGCCTACTTGACTAGCTACTTGCATACGAGCGAATTAAACTCCCACTGCATCCGATCAGCCGCGAGCGGATTGTCGAGTCGAGAATCGACTTTCACCCCAGATGACTGATAGCTAGACACTCAACCTCAGAATCTGAATTTCCGATTTCAACACACACTCGAGATCCGGACATACATGCCAGGGGCGTCGTCTGCTATTCGACGTAGTCGGATTGCCTACATGACTAGCTACTTGCATACGAACGAATAACACTCCCACTGCATCCGATCCGCCACAAGCGGTTTGTCCGTTCGGGAAACGACTTTCACCCCTGATGACTGATAGCTAGACACTCAAACTCAGAATCTGAATTTCTGATTTACGACACACACACTCGAGTCGCCTACCTGGCTGGCTTTGTCGTACGATCGACTTGAATCGCCGGCCGTGACTTACGACTAGACACTCTCGCAGGTTCAAAAATTACCGCCAAACCATTGCTGCCAACACTACAAAACAAAATACCGACGACCCCACGTTCCGGATCAAAAAACCCAGCACACAGTGACAAACACCCGGAATCGCCGACACAGTCTTCCCGCCGCAGGCGGGATGACAAACACCCGGAATCGCCAACACAGTCTTCCCGCCGCAGGCGGGATGACAAAACACCCGCATCTAGTATACTATAAAACGTGAACCCGAGGGCGCAGCCCGTGGCCAATTCTCGAACCCTTTATAAGGAAACGACCAATGAAAAAATTCGATTTTTTCGGCGGCCGGCGTCCGGACCGTCGCCGCGTTATCAACGCTCCTTATCACTTTTCGCGATTTTTTTCATATTTTTCAGACCTTTTCGAGGTTTCCCTCCCTACGGGGCTCTGGGTGGCCCCGTTCGGACCTTATTCGCGTTCCGCGCGCGGCGGTACTTTTTTTCCGGCGAGCCCGCGGGAGCGGCAAAGACGTGCACACCGACCGCCGCCGTCGCGCGCGTTTTTTGCCGTTTTTTTTTCAGACCTACCCGTCGAAGACGAATTCGCGTTCCCCGCTAAATTTATAGGCCGCGGGAGGATGACGACAGTCGAGTGATGATATCGCCGCCTTCGAGTGGGCATTACTATATTCAGGCATAAATACGTGCTTCGGAATTTTCGATTTTTTTCGTAAATACTGCGTATTCGACGTCTGGGGGTGGCGGAGCCGGTCGTCCGCTTGCCGACGCGGTAGGATCGCCCGCTCAAAGACCCTTGAGCGGACGTCGAATTCGAGTTCGGTATTCGCCGGGACGGCGATACGGCTTAAGAGTTATAGATTTGACACTAATTTACAACTTATTAGGTAGGTAGGTAGGTAGGTAAGGCGTTAGTGCAGTTGATCCGGGGTCGTGGTTTCGATGCCGGTGGCCGCAAATGTCGATAATTTGCGGCGGTAGTGATAATACGGATCAATTTTTTTCGGTCTTTTTACGATTTTTTTATAAAATTCGAGTTTTACCACTTTAGAAGACATCGGACCTCTCCGTTTAAGACTTGTTTATGCTGCCGCGGCGGAGATTGGAGAGCGGACAGCGTCGTCATTACAATATACAGGCATATATTTATGCGTCGAAGAGTTTGAACTTGTATTTTACAAACTTTTGTCTACTCGGCCTCGGTATTTATATATTTGATAAACGATATAGCCACAGAAGATACTTTAGGTACATGTATATTATAATAAATAAATGTCTAAATATTAAAAGTTGATACGATTGTTAGGTAGTTGGGTTTGTTAAATTATGTAATAATATCCCTGCTCGACGATGGATGTGACTGCAACGCAGAGTGTAATACGATATATTGTTCTTATTAAAGATTGGTCGATATGACGATACTATAGGTATATTTTGTATGCTACACAAAATTAATGGTTACCAAATTTGACTCACCTAAAAAATTTAATATATGAAGTACCTACTACATAGTATAGGTATCGTGTATTTAATATCTAACCCAATAAATATTGACTATAAAAGCAATAGTTATATACCCTTTAATTATCTATTTATATTAATTTGATTTTATGCACATGATTAAATATATATCTGGACCTTGGGTCTAAAAGGGCCAATTTCACTATTTAACACTTTTGGATAATAAACAATTACGTTTTTTTTTAACTTCAAAATGCATATAAATTTGAATTTTATTGTATGCATTTTTCCTTTTGCAATCATCATAATATAATATTATACTACCTAATGGTATACATTTGGTTTTTTAATGTTCTTATTTAAGTATTTTTTATTGACATTGGCCCTATGAAAATCAGTATTTATAAAAAAATATGCGACATTGGCCCTAAAACCACATCATCAATATCTATAAAAAATATTTTTTATATCTAGCCTTACACTTCTTAGGTTTAGTAACAATCAATCAAAACAATTGATTTTTCATTTTTATATTTATTTAATATTTATATATTAACATAATTTGTTAAAAAATAAATATAATAAATTAACACTCACTAAAATATTATATTAATAGGATAAAAATAACTTTCTTATGTAACAGTTTATAAGATTAAAGATATTATTATTATTATTATTCAGCCTTGAATATTTGTTTCAATATCACAAACATGAAACTTAAATATAAAAACAAACCATATAAAAAAATTAAAAACAAACTATAAAATAATATTCAAAATAACAACTTCATATTTTTTTAAATAAAATAATATTATTAATATTATTATTAAATTAGTCACTTTCTTCTTCACTAGATCTACAAGTTGTGGAGTTGTTTATTAATGAATAGTAAAATGGACGGCTTGATTCACTGATAAAAGGTAATAAAGACTGTAAGTCTTTTAACTTTTTTGCTTCAAGTGGTAGAAGGTTAGTGTGTAGAGCATGTAGTTCACCTAATCACAAGAACGTCTGGTTTTTTTTGTCAAGTCCAATATTTTAAATGTATGGTTTTCATCACAGGAGAAGGAATGTTTATATAAAATATTTCCAAAATTATTAGTCATGTACTTCATCCACCTAATCTTATTCCACCCCACAGCTTCACCATCAATATTAATTTTTTTATGTATAAATACTTTACCAATTAACTCTTTAAAGTTTAAAAAGTTGTATTGCTCCATTTGTATTACATTTATTGGAGGCTTTCTAGGAACTGAACTTATGAGTATAGCCCAGTCTCTTGGCAATTCAATATCTATCATTGTACGTTTTTTTTGTTTTTCAATGGCTGCATGAATTGTATCTGCCTCCATGTGTGTATGTTTTGTTTTATACGTTCAGTTTTTTTAGGGTACTCTTCTATATTATTTGATATGAACTGGTTTTGCCCTTCTGATTCCAACTTATAAAAATTATCAAAAATAACAAACATTTGATCTGTGTCAATTTTTTCAAAGCATTTACGTTTACATGAACAAGGGGGCTTCAATGTTTTTGCTGGAACTAATTTACCTTTTGCAGTTATATAACTTTTGCCTTGCATCTTTGACGTTTTCGTTATATTTTTAGTCCAACCTTTTGGATTTCTTTTACGTTTTCTTGTCAGTATTCATCAGCCAATTTTTTCCTACCACCACCTCTTGAATTTATGAAAAATCCTTGAGGATCAATTGGTAGTTGAATAGTTGTACCAAGTTCACCAATAAATTCTATATCTTCATTAATACTTGTATCTCTAGACACACTAGGGAAGTTCACCACTAAATTTCAAAATACCAAAATATTAGAGTGAGTAATTTAATAATGAAAAAAAAAATCTAGTTATTTTATTTTCAGTACTTTAAATACTATTTAGTATTATTCCAATAATATTTTATAGTATTGAGTTTTTAGTTTATTTGTATAAAATAATAGGTGCCTAGTAATAATAGTATAATATGAAATTATTCTATTATAAAATATTTTATTCTGTAAAGCAAACATTATAATACTATATACTATTAATTTACCTTCAATATCAAAACTCTCATTATTATCATTGTTGTTTCCAGGATTTAGTGTATTTATCAGGTTTTCAGGATTAATCTCAATAAAACCTAGGACATTTCAAAAAATATATAATATTATTATAATATACATTACTTTTAAGTACCTATAGGAATTATGGTATAATTTTTGTGTGTTACCTACCATTATTATTTAGAATATCGTCATCACTACTTTCTTCAGACTGAATTTTTTGGTTGGTGGAATATATAATTCATCACTAGAATAATCATAATTTACTGAAATACTACCAGATTCACTTTCGGATTCGACCGTATTTTCTAGATTTAAATATGATAGTGATGTATAATATTAAATAAAATAATATTTTTAAATATGACCAATCAACTATAATAGTACCTTTAACTGTTTTGTTGTTGCACATTGACAACAGCAACTTCGATCTCTTACTCATTGTAATGATTTAAAAATAAATAACTGTTTTAAAAAATATTGAACTATGAGTACTTCACATTTGATATTAACAAAAACTTGTTTGACGATGTAATGTTTACTTGTTATAAAATATATATAATAAATTTTAATAGTTTTTTTTTTTTTTATTATAGAATAAATATTGATAACATTATTAATAAACAACGTCACATGGCCAATGATAAGACAATATTTTTATTTAATTTTAATCATATAAGGGCCAAAGTACACATAAGCCTTATAGTTTTATGAATTAGATAATGACTATAAAGACTTAAATCAGATAGGTCACTATAGAAATAGAAATAATATTTTTGTTTGTAACATTGGCCAATCTGTTTCTTGTAATTTTAGTGATCAAGATACGCCCTTCTAGCACAAGAAAATATACATTAAATTGCATATGTTAAGCCATTTATCTCATTTTCACCAAAAAGTGAGATTGGCCCTTTTAGACCCAAGGTCCAGATATATATACATAATATATTACAGTTTTTAGGTGAGTAAAATTTAGTGTAGCATACAAAATATTGCAACAGATTCTAAATAATAAAATATTAATACAATAACAAAATAGAACTTTATGTATTTAATAAGCAATTAAGTTGTATTATGAAAGTCTATATACTATTTGAAATAACTTAGGAGTATTATATGAAATAAACTTTTTAATAAATATTACTTATTAATGCACCCATATTATTTAACATGGGCTGGACTATATGGGATGGTTCTTTTGTACTTAAATTAGACAGTAGTTAACTTACATGTATACTCTGTTGGTAGTACTAAATATATTACAATTTTTAGGGGGTTGATTGTTTGAGGTAATGCAATTTTGTAATTTTCAATTTTATGTATGATACAAAACTGTTGCAGTTACTATATAATACAAAAATTTATTATAAACTAATAGATCTTCATGTATATTAAATTCTGGCAGTTAAATTGTATAATGGAATGGCTATACTATTTTATATTACCTATGTAGGTAAGTTTAGTTATGAGTATTAAGTGATCAATTAAACTATTTGATAAACAATTAGCTACATTTATTAAGCATCGTTTGAGAGGTTTAATCATAAGCATAAGATCAAATTAATAAATAACAATTATTAATCGATAAACACAGCTTTAATATGGTTTCTATTATCTATGTTTATAAAGCAACGCACCTAAATCGTTTGACGTGGGCTGGATTATATGAAATGGTTCTTTTATACTTGAATAGACAATAGTAATATACTAACATGCATGTATACTATGTAGTGCTTATCATACTACAGTTTAGGTGAATTAATTGGTTGAGGTAATTTATATGACTATATTACTTGATATTACTTATATAGGTACGTTTGATCATTTTACATGGGCTCGATTATGTGGTTAAATATTAAATACATAATATACTATGTAGTAGGTACTACAGTTTTTAGGTGAGCCAAATGTGGTATAGCATACAAATGATACCGATTTTAAATAATGCAAAATTATTAAACAAAATAAAAATGTATGTATAAAATTAAAGTCTGGCAACTAAATTGTATGATTATATGACTACATACCATTTGAAACAACTTATATAGGTTGTTTTAATTATGAGTATTATATGAAATAAACTATTACATTATTAATTGATACTTGATTTTATTATCAACAATTTTTTATTATTTATTGTGTATATTAGGGTGGTCCTTATTTTTCGATCTCTGATTTATTCAAATAAAACCCCCCAAAGTCGTTTGGATAGTGATAAAAATGAGTTTTGTAAAGTTTGGGAATGCTTGAAAATAATTAACCCGTGCCACAAGAGCGCCAAAGATTGATATACATTGATTTTTCAAGAAAAAAAAAATTTTTCTTTTTTTTTAATCGCAGGTCCTAAAATAAATATTTTTTTAAAATATATACTTAACTTTATTTTAGAAAACAATATTTTCTAAACTTTATATTCTGATCTATTTTATTATAAACTTACAATTTATTAAGGTAACTATAAAATAAAATAAAAAAAATGTATAAACATACTTTTTATGGTAAAAAGGCAAAGTATCATATTTTATTTTAGAAATTTTGAGTAAATATTATTTGACAATTAAAAAAATTTATATTAGTTATTGCTTCATATCATTAAATAAATGTAATATACGAATATGTAATATAAACAATTAACATACTAAAACAGTGTCATGTAAGTGACAAATGACAGTAATATTTATCATCATTACATGCAATTTTATTTCTTCATTAGTGTTCTTTTTCTTGAGTCTGGATATGTTTTACGATAGTCGTACACAACTTGCAGTAAATATTGTTTTTGGCTTTCATCTTTTGTTATTTTGTCATTATAGTCTTCTATTAGTTTAACCCCTCGCTCAGCAACATCATTGATAACAGGTATATTTTTTATTATAGCTGCAGCTTTTTTGTAGTTTTCATTATTTTGCCAAGATGACGGATCAATTTTTAGGAATTCAGTATTTATTTTGAAGCGATTAAAAGTGTCATAGATTCTGAACATATAAAATCTTCTAGACCTTTGTTTAAAATTGAATCAACTTGGTTTGATTTGAGAATATATTGTTTTCTGAATTCGTCTTCGGAATCCGTATTTAAAGCCGTTATCATTTTTTTCTTTGTTTCCACGGAGACATCTCATCGTCAAAAAATGAGAATGCTGCAGCTTCTGGAGATAAATACCATAAATGCCCACACATTTTTTTTATGGATATATCTGAAATACTCTTATCGACTGACTGATATTTTATTAAATCTTTTAAAAATGTTAAATCTTGTAGTGGCGCACATGAAGTTAGAGGAGCTTTAAACCAAACCTTTACATATAATTTAACAATAAACACGCATATACTAGCAATAGATATTTCTTCTCGTTGTTTTAAATCAAACTGTTTTCGAAATATATATATTTTTAAACAGTATATTGCTTTGGCCATCCACCGTGCATGGTGTATGGCTCCAGGTATTTTAAATGAGAGTCCTCGTGGTGGTACTCCTCCAAGAAAAATTATGGTTAACTCTAACAGTTCCCTATAATCTTCCCTAGGGAGCTTTTTATTTAAATAACTAATACAAAACTCTATTATTTCTGTACTAACGTTGTGCAATAATTTTTCAACATAATATTCATTTTTGATACCAGGTTCAAAATTTGTAGTATTTACATTTGACCAAAATTCTCTAAATCGTTTAAAAATTGGAACGTATGTAGTTATACCAAATTTCACTTTAAATACACTCCTCAATATAATTTCAAAAATATGATGCCGACACGGCACGTATAAAATATTACGCTGTAGTAAATGCTCCAATAAAACAGAGGCACCTTTTATACGACCCATATTGGAGGCAGTTGTATCACAGCATAATGCTTGAATATTATCTGTAACACACCAATCTTCAAGTGTTTGAAATATTGCATTAGCCTGATCAACTCCTGTCCCGGTATCAAGAGCCGGAACTCCAAGTAATTGTTCTTTACCATTACATGAAGCTACAATTGGAAGTCTATCCACATTGTACTTGCCTGTTAAAGCCGGTAAAAGTTTCCCATCCCAGTGAATAGTTATTGAATCATCGATCGATATTTTATAGTTATTACGAATATTTTCAGCACGTTCTTTTCGAAGACATATACGTGAACGCCGAATTGAAGTTCTATTTATAACTAATTCATTTAAGTCTTTACCTAATGCTTCTGCAGTTGCCATTAAAATATGAACCGCATCTCTGTCGCTAATTTTACATCTATCAAATGCAGCTGCTAGTTTTGCCGTTATAAAATCTGTATTTCCTCTTACTTTTTTTGTGCAGTCTGTTGGCGATTTAGATGGACCAGGTTGATTCATATCCTCTTCATCTTCGCTAGTGGACGCGTCAGACAACAAAGTGGTGTTTCGAAACGTAGCTAAAATAAATAAAATATAATAATTTAAAACATTATACAATATTAATACTTAATAAATTTAATATTTTCAAAATATTAATAATTTAACTCACTAGCTATTTCCATTTCACTATAAGTACGTTTTCTATTTTCTTCAAATACTTTCAGTCGTTCTGCAGCCCTTTCTTCCTTTCTGGTAATTTTTAAATCAACTCCAAGCATTGATCCAGACGGTTTTTTTGTCTTTGAGAAATTAAAAATGATCTATCTTCTTCTATCTTCATAATATTCAGTGCATCAGCTTGTGCAATCAAATAGATCATTTAATGTAGAAATAAATTGTTCATTTTTTTTTTTTGTTGTGTTTCAGTTTTTCTGTGCTGCAATTTTTGTAAATCTCTCCATTCATAGTAATATTTTTGTAATTTTGAAATACAGTGTTGTTCTGCTTTTATCGGTGTACGTGCTCTTTGCCAGAAAACACTTACTTCTTTTATAACTAATTTAAAACTTTCATTTATGTTAAGCTTTACCTCACGCATATTATATAAAAAACACAGATAACACCTGTTGAATTGACGGCAATTTACTACCGACGATTTGAGATGATGGATGTCCAACTAAGTATATGTAGTTAGCATCACGTAAACTACTTTTTGTAACCATGATAACTTTAATAACACAATTTGAATTACACGCAATATATAATAATGTTGAAACCAAAGTCACAACAAAACTAAAACCTCTTTAAACAATATACCTAGTACGGGTCAGTTGGTTCGAGAAATAATCCATATTCAACTATCCAAGATAAGATAAGACTAAAATAGATATTTATTGAATTGAGTTAGGTATTGCATTTTATCTCCAACAAACCGTTAAGATAAACCATAATGTACAATAGTGTATTTATACTTAATACTTTCCTATTCAATTGTATGCATGAAGTAAGTTATATTTCAATATTATAATACTTATTATATTGATTATAAAAATAAACAAAATTTAGTATAAAAACGCTATTTGTTTGTAAAATAATTATTCTATGAAAAACAGTAAAGGATGTAAAATTTATAAAAAAGTATTTTATAAAATATTGTAAGATACAATTTTGTAAAAATTAATATTTCATTGGTCAAAATTTAAAATATAAAATAATTTGTGAAAATCAAAAAAAATATAAGTTTGGGGCTCTTGTGGCACAGCTTAACTTTTTTTGATTGTCTTGAAACTTCTAATATTTCATTTTTATATCTAACTAAACCAATCTAGGGGGTCTAGAAATTTAAATATTTTTTCAAAACTGCCATATAAGGACCACCCTAGTGTATATCTATAATATACTATGTAGTAGGTACTTAAAATATTACAGATTTTAGGTGAGTCAAATTGTGTATATTAATAGACAATATATAACTTTTTATGTATTTAATTCTGGCAGTTTAATTGTATAATGGTATGACTATCCTATTAAACTATTTAATAATTAATATTTAATTAATACTATTTTATTATCTACACATTTTTTAAGCAACCCACCTATATTATTAAACAAGGACTGAAATATATGGTTATTTTATACTTAATAGACAATAGTACAATATAATTAACCTACATGTATAATATTTAATATACTCTTAATTCATGACAGTTTTTAAGTTACTTGATTGGTTGAGGAAATTATAAATTGTAATGCTGCAGATACCACTCTTAATAAAAACTAATAGATTTTCATGTATTTCAATAAAGTCTGCTAGTTAAATTGTATAATGATATGCTTATACTGCTTGATATTGCTTATGTAGGTACGTTTAGTTATGAGTATTTAATAAATATAGTTTTAAGTAATTGATAAACAACAATAATATTAGTTTAGCGGCGTCGCGTCGTTATTACTATATACAGGCTTGAATATATGCGTCGGAGTGTTAATTTTTTCGCGTATCACGGTTTAAGAGTCATAGATTTGACTCCAGTTTTCAACTCGATAGATAGGTAGGTAGGTTTAGGCGTAGGTGCGGATGACTTACGGGTCGTGGTTTCGAGACCGGCTGCCGAGATTGTCGTTAATCTGCGGCGGCCGTGATAAATCAGTTTTTTTTTCTTGTTTTTTTTTTTGTTATTTACCTTTCGCTATCACGTCCGCTTTATCATATTATTCGTATTTAAAGTAAATTTTACGACTTATTTTCAAAATTCGAGTTTTATCGTCTTTACCGATTCCGTACGGTGCTGTTGACACTTTATTCGCCTTCCCTGCTAAATGTATATAGTCTGTCTCACGAGAGAACGGGACCGGCGGCCGACCAAAACTCGTTCGCTGCCGCGAATCCCCCATCAATTATCCGTTGTAAGTGTGATCACGTGGTTGTCTCTGCTTCAAGAGCAGTCAAATCGAGTTCGCGTCGCGATTAATTTGTTATTTTGAAAGAAAATTATGATATGAGTATATGACATTCATTTATGATTGACTACTGGTTGACGTTGGTCGTGTCTTTCAACAATGAGTTCTCCAATGACCAAATTTAGCAAAGTAGAAGATGAAGCTCTGGTTGAATGTGTTGCTAAAAATCCGCCAATTTATAATCCTCAAAACAAGGATTACAAAGATTTAAATATTAGAGATGCCATTTGGAAGAATATTAGTGAAACTGTTGGACGTAGTAGTAAGTAAAATATATTAATTAATAAATAATAAATAGTGTGTATAAATACTAGTAATAAATACTCATTGTAGGAATATAAAGTATAATATATATTAGGGTTTTTTCTATTATAATATTACGAGTAGTACAACAGAGGTTTTCTTTAAGCTTAAAATAAATTATTATTTTAAAATAACACAGTCTATTTTTAAGAATAATTATTTTAGAAGTACATTTTTGTAAATGTATGTTTATAATAAGGTAAAAATAAATTATAATATTAAATATATTATAATATATAATTTTTCCTCTGGTTTCCTTATAAAAATAGTCGAATTTAAGGCTAGGTCGTCTCTTATTAAATTTAAAATAAAATCAAACTGATTACGATTTATTCTAAAAAATTCTCGAAATTTGATTTCATTATTTTTCAAATGACCGTTGATTAGTATTTCATAATAACCTTCCGTACTTCTCTCTGTAAATAATTGATCATGGCCTTTTCTTTTTTCTTCTGACAAATACAAGAGCAAAACGTCATCATCA
>SSSL01000025.1:0-23417 GCA_008086715.1 Sitobion miscanthi
TATATATCTTAATTTAAAACATTAAAAAACTGTATAAGATTTTGGATATTTTAGTTTGAACTCTTTAACGTGGTACCTACTATTCAATTTTTTATAAATTTTTTTTTTTTCTTAAATACATTTGCCTGCGGGCGCCCACACCCCCCTTTCAATTTTTTTTTTTAGTAATGTGACTCTAGTTGAATTTTTGTTTAGACTGGAACATTGATAATCTAATACTCTATGAATAATCCTTCTTAAATGAAACTACTATAATTATTTTAATAGTTTTTTCATTAAAGATTATGGACAACTTAGTTTGAACTCTTTAACGTGTGTACCTACTATTTAATTTTTTCTAAATTTTTTTTTTGTTTTCTAAAATGCATTTGCCTGCGGGCGCCAACACCTCCCTTCTAATTTTTTTTATGATTTTGTCTCTAGCCGAATTATTAAATATTGATAACCTTGAACCCTACGAATAATCCTTCTTTAATAAACTGAATATTATGATTAGTTTTTTCCGTTTAAGATTATGGAAATCTTAGTTTGAACTCTTTAATGTGTGTTTCTACTATTCAATTTTTTCTAAATTTTTTTTTTGTTTTCTTAAATGCATTTGCTTGCGGGCGCCCACACCCCCCTTCAATTTTTTTTTTTTAGTAATGTGACTCTAGTTGAATTTTTGTTTAGACTTGAACATTGATAATCTAATACTCTATGAATAATCCTTCTTAAATGAACTACCTATAATTATTTTAATAGTTTTTTCATTAAAGATTATGGACATCTTAGTTTGAACTCTTTAACGTGGTACCTACTATTTAATTTTTCTAATTTTTTTTTGTCTTCTAAAATGCATTGCCTGCGGGCGCCAACACCCCCTTTCAATTTTTTTTTTTTAGTTGTGTGACTCTTGTTCAATTTTCGTGTAGATTTGAACAATGATAATCTGGTAACCCTATGAATTATCCTTCTTTAATAAACTATATGTTTTGAATCATTTTTCTGTTTAAAATTATTGAGCATTTTTGTTTGTACTTTGTCTTGTGTATTCCTTAAGTTTAATTTTCTGCATATTTTTTTTTTGGTTTCTACAATGCATTGCCTGCGGGCGCCAACAACCCATTTCAATTATTTTTTTTTTTAGTGTTGTTACCTACTATTTAATTTTGTATAAATTTTTTTTTCTTTTCTAAAATGCATTGCCTGCGGGGCCCACACCCCCCTTCAATTTTTTTTTTAAGTATGTGCTCTTGTTGAACTTTTGTGTAGACTTGATTATTGTTAGTCTAGCGCCATCAAATATTTCTTCTTTTTTAAAAACTTAATATTTTGAATAGTTTTTCTGTTTAAGATTCTGGGCATTTTTGTTTGTAATGTGTATTCCTAAAGTAAAATTTTTTCCAAATTTTGTTTTTTGTTTTCTAAAATGCATTTGCCTGCGGGCGCCAACACCCCCTTCTAATTTTTTTTATGATTTTGTCACTACTTGAATTATTAAACATTGATAACCTTGACTAATACGAATAATCCTTCTTTAATGAACTAAATATTATGAAAAGTTTTTTCCGTTTAAGATTATGGACATCTCAGTTTGAACTCTTTAATGTGTGTTTCTACTATTCAATTTTTTCTAAATTTTTTTTTTGTTTTCTTAAATGCATTTGCCTGCGGGCGCCCACACCCCCCTTTCAATTTTTTTTTTTTATTAATGTGACTCTTGTTCAATTTTCGTGTAGACTGGAACATTGATAATCTAATACTCTATGAATAATCCTTCTTAAGTTAACTTCCTATAATTATTTTGAATAGTTTTTTCATTTAAGATTATGGACATCTTAGTTTGAACTCTTTAACGTGTGTACCTACTATTTATTTTTTTCTAAATTTTTTTTTTGTATTCTAAAATGCATTTACCTGCGGTTGCCAACACCCCCTTTCAATTTTTTTTTTTAGTAGTGTGACTCTTGTTCAATTTCCGTGTAGATTTGAACATTGATAATCTGGTACCCTATGAATTATCCTTCTTAAATAACTACCTATAATTATTTTGAATAGTTTTTTCATTTAAGATTATGGACAACTTAATTTAAACTCTTTAACGTGTGTACCTACTATTTAATTTTTTCTAAATTTTTTTTTTGTTTTCTAAAATGCATTTGCCTGCAGGCGTCAACACCTCCCTTCTAATTTTTTTTATGATTTTGTCTCTAGCTGAATTATTAAATATTGATAACCTTGAACCATACGAATAATCCTTCTTTAATAAACTGAATATGATGAAAAGTTTTTTCCGTTTAAGATTATGGAAATCTTAGTTTGAACTCTTTATTGTGTGTTCCTACTATTCAATTTTTTCTAAATTTTTTTTTTTTTTCTTAAATACATTTGCCTGCGGGCGCCTACACCCCCCTTTCAATTTTTTTTTTTCAGTAATGTGACTCTAGTTGAATTTTTGTTTAGACTTGAACATTGATAATCTAATACTCTATGAATAATCCTTCTTAAATGAACTACCTATAATTATTTTTAATAGTTTTTTCATTAAAGATTATGGACAACTTAGTTTGAACTCTTTAACGTGTGTACCTACTATTTAATTTTTCCTAAATTTTTTTTTTTGTCTTCTAAAATGCATTTGCCTGCGGGCGCCAACATCCCCTTTCAATTTTTTTTTTTAGTAGTGTGACTCTTGTTCAATTTTCGTGTAGATTTGAACAATGATAATCTGGTACCCTATGAATAATCCTACTTTAATAAACTATATGTTTTGAATCATTTTTCTGTTTAAAATTATTGAGCATTTTTGTTTGTACTTTGTCTTGTGTATTCCTTAAGTTTAATTTTCTGCATATTTTTTTTTTTGGTTTCTACAATGCATTGCCTGCGGGCGCCAACAACCCATTTCAATTATTTTTTTTTTTAGTAGTGTGTACCTACTATTTAATTTTTTATAAATTTTTTTTTCTTTTCTAAAATGCATTTGCCTGCGGGCGCCCACACCCCCCTTCAATTTTTTTTTTAAGTAATGTGACTCTTGTTGAACTTTTGTGTAGACTTGATTATTTTTAATCTAGCGCCATACAAATATTTCTTCTTTTAAAAACTTAATATTTTGAATAGTTTTTCTGTTTAAGATTCTGGGCATTTTTGTTTGTAATGTGTATTCCTAAAGTAAAATTTTTTCCAAATTTTGTTTTTTTTGTTTTCTAAAATGCATTTGCCTGCGGGCGCCAACACCCCCTTCTAATTTTTTTTATGATTTTGTCACTACTTGAATTATTAAACATTGATAACCTTGACTAATACGAATAATCCTTCTTTAATGAACTAAATATTATGAAAAGTTTTTTCCGTTTAAGATTATGGACATCTCATTTTGAACTCTTTATAACGTGTGTTCCTTCTATTTAATTTCTTCAAAATTTTTTTTTTTGTTTTCTAAAATGCACTTGCCGCGGGCGCCAACACCTTTTTCAATTTTTTTTTTTAGTAATGTGACTCTATTTGAATTTTTGTTTAGACTTGAACATTGATAATCAAATACCCTATGAATAATGCTTCTTTAATAATCTAAATATTTTGAATAGTTTTTCTGTTCAAAATTCTGGGCGTAAAACTTTTGAACTCAAATTTTAAAATTGCTCTCCTGGGAAATTTTATAAATACGATTTAGAACCCTTTCATTCTCGACCCACGATTAATTTTTTCTGTTTAAGATTCTGGATATTTTAGTTTGAACTTTGTTATGTGTATCCCTACAGTATATAATTTTTTAATTTATTTAATTTTTTTAGATCAGTGATTAGCATACCGGGTTTAAAATGGAGTGCACCGAGTTCCACAAAAGTGCGAATTTAGTGTTGGAACGGTTGTACGTCTATTTTTTACGATTCCACAAAAGTTAAAATGTATTGACCAGACATAATTGAATTAAATCAGCAGTGACATTTTCGGTGTTTGTGGGGTTTCGGTGTATTTATTCTATTTGAATAAACAATGTTTATAATATATGTAGGTATATTAAATTTTGAAAAAAAATACATTTTTTCATTTAGAAATAGAAACACCCCACCTGCTTCAAATTAAGAATGTTTTTTTTTATCATACTGCCATCCACCTCCTTTGTTGAGAACCGTTTTTCTAATTTCAATATTCTCTTTCATGTAACACAAATTTAATTCATATATTATAACGGTAACTAATTCAATAGTGAGATACACTAAGGAGAAGTGTAATAAAGATTTACCATTTTTTTATTATTTGAAAAAATATAATTTTTAAAATAATTTTAATCCTTCTTAAATGTGAACTCCTTAATGTGTGTTCCTACTATTTAATTTTTTCTAAAATAAATATGTAGAAAAAATTAAATAGTAGGTAGACACGTTAAAGAGTTCAAACTGAGATGTCCATAATCTTTAATGATAAAACTATTTAAAATATTTATAGGTAGTACATTTAAGAAGGATTATTCATAGGCTACCAGATTCTCAATGTTCAAGTCTCCACAAAAATTCAACTAGAGTCACACTACTAAAAAAAAAAAAATTGAAAGGGGTAGTTGGCGCCCGCAGGCAAATGCATTTTAGAAATCAAAAAAAAAAATATGGAAAAAATTATACTTTAGGAATACACATGACAAAGTACAAAGAAAAATGTCCAATAATTTTAAAAAGAAAAACTATTCAAATTATTTAGTTTATTAAAGAAGGATTATTCATTGGGTATTTGATTGCCAATGTTCAATTCTAAACAAAAATTCAACTAGAGACACATAACTAAAAAAAAAAAATTGAAAGGGGGTGTTGGCGCCCGCAGGCAAGAGCATTTTAGAAAACAAAAAAAAAAATCAGAAAAAATTAAATAATAGGAAAACTCGTTATTATAGGTAGTTTATTTAAGAAGGATTATTCATTGGGTATTTGATTATCAATGTTCAAGTCTAAACAAAAATTCAACTAGAGTCACATTACTAAAAAAAAAAAATTGAAAGGGGGGTGTGGGCGCCCGCAGGCAAATGTATTTAAGAAAAAAAAAAAAAATTTAGAAAAAATTGAATAGTAGGTACACACGTTAAAGAGTTCAAACTAAAATATCCAAAATCTTATACAGTTTTTAAATGTTTTAAATTAAGATATATATAATAAATTCAAAAAAGTCAAATTTATAAAAATTAAATTGAATGGCGATCGTGAGACAGCCTCTTTTCAAATTATATAGTATGTACACAAGTACTCAGTGTACTCCTAGGTATAACCGGTTAATGTTGAAATATATTTATACAAATCAATCTATTAGAATTCAAAGAATTGAAAAAAAAAATTGTTGGAGAAACCTGGGTGAAATAACACTAAACAAAAGAATACGCTGGAAGCTAAATACAACAGTACCTAATAACTACATTCCAAAAATTAGGTATTGTTTACATTATAATAATACGAACAGTTATTATGATCAGAGGTGTATCAATAATAATATCATATTTTAAATTAAAACTATTGATTTTATACATTTTCTATTTACAAATACTCAAGAGTATTGAAAACATTATAAAATCCTAATAAAATAATATTTAATGTAATTTAATGTTGGCTGTATTTAAGTTTTTAATAATTATACTGGTACAACTCTAGCTGACAGTCTTTAAGACCGTGTTAAAAACTATGATAATTAGTTAACGTCTAATTTCCTGTCCTATCCTTACCTAACCGAACCAATTAATAATATTTAATATTTTCTTCATTGTATGTTTACAATATCGAAAACTTGATAGTTAGTAGAAAAAGATCTTCACAAAGCTCACGACCTGTCTCGCTAGTCGTCCATCAGCACCATAGCTTCACCAACCATAGGTTTACCTAACTAACCTCCTTATGACTATTAGGACACTTTGAAAATAAAAGATCCTGAGTTGCAGGTTGCCAAACTTAAGTGTTTGATTATCAAGTTGAACCTTTGACTGTTGACACCTTAATTCATAAATCCATGGATGGAGCCCATATAAATAAAGATATGGATAGGCCACGTTCCCAGAGGGGAAGGCAATTGAGGCTCCTTTATATTGATAGTAGGTATACTTTATTTGGCCTCAATTGTTCCCCTCGAAGACCATTATGTCCTATCCATATCTTTATTATCTAAGATGGAGCCATATCCAGCTCACTCGTGTAAACAATTTGAAGCACATAAACGCGCTCAACGAGTCTCTATTAACGATTTATCAGCATCTATCCTCTCACAACACACACTTGGAGACAACACATGCACATGAAAGGTTTTTTTTAAAACAACATTTTTAATGATTTTTTTTAGCTTCATATTTTTTTTTAAAAATACCAGGATAATGTCGAGCATGGGAGCAACTTTATAACGTATTCAATTAATTTTATTTTGGACTTATTGAAACATGCTATGGAGGACGGTCCTTTTGGTCGTCCAGTGTCCGCAAATATATCAATTCATAATTTGAAATCGCAGCCATGTCCCCCATACTCTGATATTAAAAGCCCATCCCACCTTCATATTCTCTATGCAAAAAGTAAATTTAAGACAAATTTGTAAATCAATGCACAGTCTCTCTATTGCATTAATATTTGTGATTTCATTAATTTTCAGTATTTTGTATAATTAGATTGGGAAAACATAAGACAATATCATTTACACAAGACTGTGACTAACATAATCATACTTTGATAAAAGTATATGATATAAGTACCTTCTATATTTGAATTAATCGTTTTTTTCCGGTACTTTATTGGTGGGCGGCACTTTAACTACGGCCCCTCAACTTTCTGAGGCTGCAACCTTGAGGCATTTCCTTTTAGGAAATTAATTAAATCCTCAAACACAACTCTTAATTCAAGAGTTTGTATCTGATACAATCATAATATAATATGAGTATAGTACATTTCGTAATATTTACTGTTAGTGAAATATTAAGTTTGTATTTCTCATATAATATATGTTATGATATTTATGGACGACACTTGCACCACGGCCCCTCGATTACTAATGTGGCGACCCGGCACGTCTCTTTTAGATAAATGATTAAATACTTAGTCAAGTCTTCCAATACTAAACATTTATATTTTGTAGATAATTTGGGATAATTTGAAGAAAAATTTGAAATTGAAGAGAGACTGTGTGAAATAACCAAATATGTGGTGTGTGAAAGGTACATTGAACGCGTGTTATAATGTATTATATTGAACTTTAGTTAATTTTTTTTTATAATGTATAATAAACGTATATTATATATAGATTTCAAGTATGATTTTTTTTAGTTTTTTTTTTTTTTTGATAGTTACCTACCTATTACAATACAAGACACTTTATTTTTATATTTTGAAGCAATATATGTTTTGGATTATTTAGATCTATATAAACTGAATTCCATACCCGTAGTTTAGTATTTAAAGTTTATGTGATCAGAGTCGTGGGACAAAATTTTTTCAGACTCTACTAGAATGTTGTTGTCAGTGGCGCCGAGTACGTACTTTAGGTGGTTCAAATGAACCACCTAAATTGGGTGGGTGGGTGCTTGTTGGCACTGGGGTGTATAATTATATATACATTTGAGTATTGTTTTTATTAATATTGTTTAATTTTGTCTATAAATTAATATTTTTTATAGTCTGATGGTTAATAAATATTATAGAATCTATGTAGGTACTTATTTTTCTTTGTAAATACTTGATTTATTGAATACCTAATTCATAGATATAATTATATAAATTAGTAATTTAAGTATTTTAGTATTTTAATTTTTTATATTTAACATTAAATATTAAATAATAGTTGTATCTATATAAATAATTATCATAGCCCATATTATGTAAGTAATTAGGTTATATATTATAATATTTTATGCACACTATTTTATTACATAAACAATTATTTTTTAAACTAGTTAAAAATTAACGAAAAATAAAAACTATTTTACATTTTTACTCGATTCTATTTTTATACTGAATTAGGTAACATTACTATTGTGAGTTCTTTATTAATATTATACTATAATTATTTGGTTAATTTGACTTCAGATTTATTCGATGAATTTTGAATTTTAACCTTAGTATATTAATATTTTATACATAAATAATATGTACATAAACTTAATATATATTATCAAAATAATATTTATACAAATAATAATGATATTCAATCTTAATTTTATCAAAAGAATTTAAATCTATTATTTTTTATTTTCTGTTCTTAGTAGATAGGTAATAATGTTCACACATCATTAATAATGTTAAAAAAAAAAAACATTGTAAGTAAATTATTCAGTGTATTATATAATTTTTTGTTTTTCTTAATTTCAATTTTGGCTAAAATTTAGAAGTTAACGTCGGCGACAGTTGTGGGATTGACCAAAGTAGTGGTATTGATTTGGCAGATAATATAATGTAAAGGAAAACATTCAACGGCAATTAAAAATCATTTTAATTCAACATCTCAGTGCTTATTAAAAGACATTTTATATTTTTCAATAAATCGGGTGCTAAAAATAAAAAATGATCCATCATTACTACAAAAAGATGTTTTTAAGTTATTTTGTACAATATACAACAAACATATACAATTTGAAGTTCTGGGTTAGGAAGCATTTCTGTTCTTAGCTTTAAAAATAGCTTGTACATTGCCTGTATCTAGTACGAGCCCCGAGAGAACATTTTCAAAATTAAAAATTCTCAAAAACCGTTTACGTACAACTATTTCTCAAGATCGTTTGGAAGATTTAACGATTACAAAATGTGAATCAGATGTTCAAATAAACAATGAAGATGTCACTAATATATTTGCTAGTTTAAGTTCTACATTATCAAAAAAATCTAATTTACTACTTTTGAATAAATAAAAAAAGAAACACTAATGTAGTAATGTTATAATAAGATCCTATAATTAAATTAAAATGTATGAAATTATTCATAATCTAACCTATACCTACTGCTAAAAAAGTAACATTTATTTATTATTTATGCTTCAATATGAAAGCATAAATGTTTAAATGTATACCTAAAGTAAAGTTGTGTTAGCAAGGTGTTCAAATTATACAAAATATTGAATATAAAATAATGTTTCCGTAATATAATTGGCTACCTATTTACTATTATAATTTATTAAAACGGTAATGACTAATGATATAATAATTTAGTTTTTTAATTAAGTTTGATGGAATTTTATTTTTAAATTAATATTTTATACACTTAACTTCTTTGTATTTTTAAACTTTGTCTCATCGGTTTAAAGGATTTTATATTTTTAAAACAGACGAATTTATTGAATTAAATCGATTTACATGTGAATATAGCTAACTTTCATTCGCCACAGTGAGAATACTACTTGCTGCTGCTTTATTAGGTTTTATCAGTAACATGTGTGTATAGTACATTGTTGTATATATTATATTAAAATATTTCATTGATACTTATATAGTTATGTTTATTTTGTAAGATGTATCAACTATTGGTTATTGGTCCATCGGGTGAGTGTGTGGTAGGTTCAAACTAAGATGATATTTTGAACCACCATTTTTGAAGGACCCCGGCGCCACTGGTTGTAGTTAAATTAAACTATAATAGGTATGTGGAATAACAGTACCTAACCTTCTATGATAATTTGTTATGAATATAATATTATCAGTAATAGCTCAAATTTAGCACTTTTACGGTACTTAATACATTTTCCTAATATTTTAACAGAAATTATGGAGCTAAAAATATAGAATTACCTATACTATGTTACAGTCCATAGTTCATAGTTCTGTTTCATTTATAATAATAATGCTTTTTAATATACTTTTTCATAAATTAATATGTATTACAGTTGGCTTTTATGATTTGTTTGAACTATTAGTACGTATTTTTTTGGGAGATCCCTATTATTACAACACCGTTACCGATATGCGGTTTTTTTGGGTTAGTTCGTTTAATAGCATGTTTTCATTTATTTGATTCGTATTTATGATTATTTTCTTAAAATGTTTTTATATTTTCGGTTCATCCGTTAAAAAAATAAATAGGTATCTACCTACCAAGTGTGTGAATAAAGAATTTTTTTTTGTAACCCAATTTGAATTATTATTTATTATTATACTTTTTTTCATTGCATTAAATTCACAGCCCTGCTAATTACTTTTACTTCCAATCATAATACCTACCACAGTTAATGTGGTGTCAAAATGTCAACTTGTCAACAATCAACTGCTTGTTCAACTTGATAACACTTAAGAGGATGTCAGATTTTTAGCGCACCATTTATTTCTCTCACTGACCCACACACAATCATTTTAGTGTTTTCTTAATCGCACATTTGGTATGCTACGCGTGGGTCAAAGATGGAAAACAAATAGTGCGCTGACATCCCAACCAGCAAATGATCTTTTTATTCTATCCTATAAGTCGAGGTTGTAAACCTATATCAACCGATAACGGTATAGTTTCAGCCATGGAGTCAAATGGCCTTTGCGATTCATGATCCTTCCCTACGTATTCAGCATTGTTAACATAACTATTCTACCTTTACACATTTTCTTCCCCCGTCTCTCACAGCTATATAAAGGTTCAGCCACTCTAATTCCACACCTCCATATGATCGGTATTCTGTCTATCCATCTTTTCTTCAGCTAGTCTTCTCGCCCCTCGTTTCCCCCCTAAATTAACTCTTTAGTCACTCTCACTCTCTCTTATCATACAGTGACCGAACCACCTAAACCTATTCTCTCTTGTTTTCACTGCAATATGTACACTACCCGTATCACACACTTCCTAATTCCTATTCACTCAGTCTCTAGTTACCTGCAAGTCATCGTACTTGATTATCGGTGAAAATATTTAAATATCATTGAGCGAATTCCCTACTCGAAAGAATTACTTAAAAAAATATCATACCTGACCAATTTTATAATTTTTTAACACGACTTTATTGATAGCCGAAATAGTGTTATACCAGTATAATTACAATACAAATATTGAAAGTTTTCAGGCAATACATCCCCTGATCAATTAACAATAATAAAAAGAAACCTACCGAAAAATAAGAAAAAAAAATACCCTTGTGACCGAATCAAAATCTGCTACGAAACTATAGTAAACGTATATGCTTCTACGTTACCGAGTTAACAGATTTTCCGTGACAATAAATATTTAATTCAAGTCTAAAGAGTAAATTTAAGCCCCAAAATAATATGAAAACAAACTTACGCATAAACATCGACTCTTCCAGTGAAACCTAGCTGTACTGCAGCACACGCTGTCGCCGAAGAAATCTTCATCCGTCAACATCTCGCTCCATCTCCATCTCTTTCTACATCTCGCTAATTGAAACTTATCTAGTATAGAATACTAGTATCTTTATGCTCTGTTATATATTCTGGTTTTCTATTTCAGGGGTAAAAATACATTTTTTTTTTTTTGATTTTGAATATGAAAGCTGTGAGATGATCGATATGAATTTCGTGAGAAATCTAGAGGTACTAGAAAACTGAGACGAGTGTGTTGAATGAAATAAATTAAAAAATTGATTAACACAAAAATCGCTTTAAAATTAATTTAATTCAAATAATGAGATGAACCTTATTAGATCATTTAAATTTTCCAGAACAAGCCCCCAGTTGTTGGTCGCATGTCAATTTTAACCATATACTAGACCACAAATTTATAGACATTCTATAATGCATTCTCCTGCCGGTGGCCCTAGACACTGTTGGAGAAATTAAATTCTTTAGTAATTAAATTACGGTACGAATTATAATAGTTACGTAGGTACTTGTCCAATACTCGACTATCAGAATTTAAATTAAAGAATGTGATATACCTAGGTAACCTATCGATCGATTCTAAAACAGAAACTTAACCTAGGTACAAATAATATCACAATATCAAATAGTGAAAATTTGAAGAAAATATCCTATATGTATATCCTGTTAAACTCCCAAAATAAAACGTACGTTTGAGGTGTTCTCTTAAAACCCAAATGTTTAATGCCCGTACCCCGTACGCATAGAAAATGTAAGTTTCATATTTAACGAAAACTAAAATTATCGTGACGGAACGGAATTACGAAGAACGTACAAGACAAAAATAATCGTCACCAAGTGGTAGGTATAATCTGCCATGTTCTTACAAATCATATTAAATAACATTAATCATTATGTATTTTCTTATTTTATTAGGTAGATATAAAAACCTATCTTCCTACTTATAAAAGCATTGCCTAATCATTGATTTCAAATTTTAAAAATTATTCTACTATAACAATAAATTAACAGTTGTAGGCAAAGTATTATAGTTTAAGGTATTTTTCATGATATCTTAATTTTTGTACACCTATAACAACTGGATTTTAAAAACTACTCTACGTCTGGTGGGTATATAAGTTTGTCCGACAATAAATATTTACATTAGGTCTACCGCTTCAACAGAGTAGAAAAACAAAACTTACGTAATTATTTATTCTTCCGGCGAAACGCGTTCCCTTCGAGTGTATAATAATATTGTCTAGTGTCAGAGCTGTGCATCTCCGCCAGGGAAAATGCAGCGCGCGTCTTCATATCTCCGATCCAAAAGTTCAGTCTGGAAGTATTGAGATTAATGACATTTGTAAAAATAGGTACCTAGCTTAACAACCAGAATGGAATGAAATATTTTAGTACGTATTGGAGTAGCTGTTCGTCTCAGACGATTGTCATTTGCCATAGATTATTTGTAATTATAACCTAACCGTCATAACCGATGGATGATGGATATTTTCACATTATCTTTAAAAAACATTTATTTGTTTCTACTAGACGTAAATGCAGTAAATTTAATTCAAATTTATAACAGATAACGGTTTGTTACTCGGTAACCACTTATTTATTACTTGGTTTATTAACAAATTCTAATTTATATAAAATAATAAATAAATAAAAATAGTTTTATTAATCCCAATATTTAAAAATAATGTTTCGAATAAAATAATAAAAAAATTTAAGAAATACCTATTAATTAATATTAAATAACAAAATTACTTAATAAATTTTGTATTTATTACTATGCACTAAATAAATAGTGTCTAAAGTTATAAAAAAAACACCGCTTTTTTAACTTATCAGTACTACTTTTTGGATGTTTTAAATATATATTTTATTTTATGTTTTTAATGTTTAAAATGCAGTCTGCACCTTGTGCCAGTGATTTTACACGTAATATAATAAAATTGATACTAGTGATGGGTTAGTTTTTAAAATTATTTACACGATTTCAATAAAAAAATATCTATGAAGTATAAACATCCGCATTTCTATTAACTATAAATTCCCGGCGTATAGTATAACATGCAAAAAGTTGCGTATTAAACTTGGCGTGGTGAAACGAAGACGTTCTCGCGTATTTTGTACATTGCACTTTTGGGATTAAACTTATAAATGCTTCTACGTAACCCAGGTAACAGATTGTCCGTGACAATAAATATTTAATTTAAGCCTAAAAAGTAATAATATGAAAACAAACTTACGCGTAAACATCTACTCTTCCGGTGAAACGTAGCTAGAGTGCCGCCGTCGCCGAAGAAACTATCTTTATCCGTCTTCATCTCGCTCCGAACTGAAACTTGAAAGTATCGAAATTATTTTATGAAAATAACCTGAATACCTGATCATAACGAAATGTGCGAGTTTGTGTTAAATACTATAACTTAAATACTGAAATTATTAGAATTGTTTATCGTCGCCGACGAATGTCGACAATTGACGATTGCCATAGATATTATAAAATATATTATTTATTTCGATAAATCCATAGAACTTTATATTATACTCAGTATCCATACGGTCTATTGATAAACCGTATGTACTTTTACAGAAAGTAATTTGTGATCAGCAATGTACCTATTCTGGTTATCTATTTCAGTTATAGTTTGTATGTCAAATTTGACTATGCAAAACTGGTCCGCAAGTTTATAGACATTTTATTATTCGAATGCATTATCCCACCAGTTCCTCTAGACACAATGTTTGAGAATTTATATTTTTTTGGTAGGTACCTAATTAAATTACAATATGAATTATTATAAGTTACCATGTAGGTACTTGTCCAAAACTCGACTACCGGGATTTAAATAAAATAATGTGATTTATAGGTAATACTATATGTATGGCTATTGATCTATTATAAAATAGAAACTTAACCTAACAATAATATCACGTTTTAACCAGATCGATTTTAGTTTTTGGTGTAACTTAAAGACTAATTACCGTAGATAGGTATATGAAATTTTCCCTGAATGTTTATAATAGCATTTTCTATACACTACCAAAATATTTTGACTTGTTTTGGCGGTTTGTGGACATTTTCAGTTTCCATTTTTTTTTAGTTTTATTTTCTATAAATGTCAATAAAATTTTAGTAGTTGGGTCAAAAAGCATGAACATTTAATACAAGGCTCCCGGTATATTGTTACATAGCAGGTGAAATTTTTTAAAATAGATAGGCGCAATTTATGAAATTGAAAATTGAAAAATGATATTACCTATAACTTTTATAGCTAAGATTTTAAAATTGAAAACAAAGTTCCACGTAAGTAGGTTATTCTATAACCAAAAAATCTAAAAAAAAATATAAGACACAATTTCTCTTATACCTAGTTATTTTATATTTTTATGATCAAATTGTATGAATTTAGATATTTAAACAAAGAAGAACAAATTTAGTTCGTGTTTTACCTATTTTCAAAATATTATTCGTGGGTAATTGAAACGTCTAAAATATACAGTGTCCCACGAAGTTCTGACGAAACAAAATAACTTGAATTCTAATCAATATTTTTTTTATTATTTTTTTTTATTTATTGAATTGACTATTGCACTATTCGTATAATATTAACTTTTTATTTTTTATTTTTTCGTACAAAAACATATTGAAAAAAATTGATTTTACGTTTACTGTATTTAATTAAAGTAATCCGTTAGCGACTTATTAACGTTCAAATATTCGTTCAATTGACTGCTACTGAGCAATTTATCAAACCCAACATTAAAAACCAGAAATCAAAAGAACCGGAGATTACTAACAACAGATATCTATGTAGTATAGAATTTATAGTATTCATCAAAAGCGATTATCGGTTACCTGGTATTTGTTTTCACAATACGGGTAATCTTGGGTCTAACATCTAGTTGGTGCGAGTAAACGGTTTAATGTTTTTTGGAGGTTCAAATATTCTAAACAAGAGTACAAGACATCAATCAGCTGATCGAGTTTTGCACAGAACGCGTGCGGTAATGTAGTAAGTACGTTATTCTTTTTTCAATGTTTGTCAAAAAATGTTTGGTTTTTGTTATAAACTTATAAGTTAATATGCGTAATAGGTATGTATGTCAAATAAAAGTATACAACATGATTACATGAACATTGAGCATTGTTCAAAAATTACTGACCAGTGACCACCACATATGTGTTGGACTTCAATACCACTGTAATTATGACAGTTATTCATCCAGCTAGTAAATTATATTACCTACTCAAGTAATCCTAAGAAAAACCTTACGGACAATTCGAGAGAACATGAAACCTTTTTAATGCGTCGTATACCAAGCAATTTTTTTGAAAACTGTTGAGTGTTTATACATTAATGTTTAATGGTGATAATGTTGTATAATACACAATTTGCCTGAACTTGAAGAGAATATTTTTCAAAAACATCATGAAAACTATAAAGAATACCAACTGCCTTAATGTAAAGCGCTATGGCCTATGATAAAATAAAATGAGTTGATTATTTATTATTAAACCAAGAGTGATAACAAACATTGGTATACTAATGTCAAAAAAAAATTAGCTTCAAAATGTAAGTATAGATGAATTTATTATTAATTTATTAATAATATTAAATAATCTAATACAATATAAATATTACTAATAGGTAATAATTAAATTGTATTTTAATGCCAAAGGTAGTTTCATAAAATACGGTCAGTTATGGTAGTTATAATACCTTGTTGTTAACTGTAAGTTTACCTATCTAACTTGGAACCTAGTACTTTATACATTTTAATATTAATAAGTCTTAATACCATTTCAGAACTTTGATCGTAGTATAAGACTAAGAATACAGAATATTATTGATGACTAATTGATACATTTTTATTGAGTTATTGTGTTCCAATCATCACATGTATGGAAATTAAATATGTAAACATTTACGTATTCTATATTCACAATTAATTATTTTAGTGCAAATTAATTGCTATTTCACTTAGTACAAATAACACCAACTTCAACATTCTAAAATGTAAGTTAATGAATTTAAATACTAATAATTTATTTTTAATATTTAATAATAATAGATTTTAATTATTTTTCAGAATATCAATTTTAATATTTGAAATAACTATGAATGTGTTGATGTAATTATTCAAATTCAAAAATCAATATGTCGTCATCATTATGTATGTAATGAAAAAACTTCAAATTACTTAACGAGAAAAATTTGCAAAATAAAATACAATGAAGATTTCAATTTAATAGCAAAATAATATTTTTGTTACAATGTGAGTATTATTTGTTTTAAATTAATTTATACTCAACACAATTGTCTTATATTCTTATTGTTATTGAAGGATAATCTAAGCTAAGCAGTTGTCAACATTGAAGTATTTATGGTGATGTTGGAATTGTTTTTAAGTTTGTTCTATAATCAATAAGCATAAAATAGTATAATAGTACTAATACTCACTAGTTATACCTATCATACCTAGAGTATGCAAATGTATGCGTACATACAATCATTAGAAGACTAATAATAGTGTTCAGTTCATCTCAAATTTAAAACAACATAAATCAAATGTTTGATTTTATCAAAAAAAAAAAAAAAATGTAAATGGTAAATTATGGCTCATAAAAAAAAATATTGATATAATTAGCCAGGTACCTACCTAATATTAATGTTTTAGATTTAGTGATTTAGCAAATTAGGGACTTTATGTATTGAGTATTAAGGATTTTTATAGTTCTCTAATAATGTAGAAATTTAATAAATACCTACCTATTACAATATCTTACCAGAAAAATAAGGGCATTCTATAATTTTTTTTGTGGCTTGAATATGTGTAGATACAAAACCATGGGTAGTGGGTAAACATGTTGTATTTCCCTGACTATCTCATAGCATTTAAGTATGTTCACTTAATTACAAGGTTTTAATAAAAAATAACCATTTAATATTCAAGTTAATGATTTGAAATTGTTGAAATATTAATGGCACGCTTGTCATGTAGATTTGAAGACTGGGGGTCTTCAACCTTAATGAGAATTTCAGAAAAAAAATTAAAAACTATAATAATTGTCCTTTATTCATTATTAAATTAAAAAAAATTTATATTATACAATTAATAATATAATAGCTATATTGAGTTTTTTTTTAGAGTTGACAAGATTAGTTTTTGAGTATTAGTCAATCTAATTTTTCTTTTGGATTAATTAGGTTTTGATATAATATAATGTTCAGATGTAGAAATGCTACTAAACAGAGACATAAGATTAAAGAGAAGTAGCATATAAAATTGGAGAAAAATAATTTTTGAGTTATACTCATTGTGATCTTTCACTTTGATTTTCGGTTGAAGACCCTTTATTTTAGTGTAAGAAGCATGTCAAACACTCAGCCATGGCTATTTTTTGATGTCCCTTGATTGTATTTAAAAAAAAAAATAAAAATCTGTATTGTATAATAAGTATTATAAGTGATGCATACAATTATTATTGCAGATCTTGTATTAGAAAATTAGTACAAAGTATTATGATTGAAATCCCTTTTAAAATTTACATATTGCCAGACATAAGTAAATAACATACAAAATCAATGATTCTTCTAAAAATAGACATTACACTTGCATATTAATATATTATACGTATTATATATTTTTAAATTTTCTACATGACATATGTGAAATTATTTTTCATATGATGATGGTTAAATTGTTTGACACATTTTGGAGTTTATTGTATTATACATGAATACTCTGCTAATTGCAAACCGTTAAGTAATATTATATTACTTTTATTTGTTTTGAACATTTAGCCAACAAATTGTTAACTTATATTAATAGGTGTTGAATTGTTTTTATTTATTTGAGATAAGTTTGTTAATGTTGCTGTTAAGATACTTATCTTTTAGTACATAATATAAGTAGGTATAAAAATAAACAAATTATTATTTAATAATTGCAATAGTAATTTTATTTAAAGTTTTTTTTTTAACATTATTATTTTATGGCCAACATTTAGGTTGTCGATAGTGAATAACCCCTCCTGTTTTTCTGTCGTGTAGGACACCTTGGTTCCCAATATTTAAATCTCGATTGGGCCTTCCTTATTAGATATTTATCTTCCACAGTTTGTTCCCCAATTTTGATGCCATTTAAAATTTCCAAAAATTGACTATGCTTGGGACACCACCATTCAGTACAATTCTAATAAAATACAAATTATAAAGATGATGTTAAAACTATTTTAAATTAATGTATTACATCATTTGTCTTCACTGCTTGTCTCATTTTGTATTTTTAGTTTATCCATTTTTGTACATACAAGTTTTTCTATAAAAGAAATCTTGGATTCGATAGGCAGTAAATCATCTCTTAACATAACTACTTATATTTTTAATAGGTGAGAATAAATTATGAACAATTTGTTCCTCCTGAAATCAAATAATTTTAATATAGTAAAATGTGTTGGATATGTTTTTTTTATTATTTTACTACATTTATTTTTACTTTTTTTTTTCTTCATAACGTTCTGTCTTATCCTTCACCTCCATAGTGGCCATCTTTTGTTTAAGTAATTCCTACAAAAATAACAGTTAGCATATTTTGTTTAAATAATTTTGCTACTTGTACTTACAATTTCTTTTTCTAAATCATCATTTTTGATTTTAAGTGCCGATTAAAAAAAAAGTATTCTAATTTGTAATTATTATTATTTATTATTGCCAAGCATTACTTATTTTATTAAATTAAATATCAATTTTGTTACTAGTGTACTTACATTGTCTTTTTCAAAAATCTCATTTTTTGTTTTAAGTATAGCCTATAATATATAAAAAAAAAAAAAAAGTTGTAACTTATTATTAATTATTATACGTTTTTTTATTTTTAAACATACATATTTTTCTTTGTATGACTTCTCTTGAACTTTTAATGTGACCTTAAAATATTGTGTTTTGTTAATAACTTTTATACTATGTAATTTTTTTCATTATTTATTATTAGGGCAGTGAAGTTATTGCATTAAAAAACTCAACAAATGATTGAATTATTGCACTAAAAGAAAAAAAAAATGGCCAAAGTAGCATTTATTTCAATAAAAACATAAAATCATAGTTAACTGAAACATATTTTAAGCTTATTTGCAATGAATATGTATATTAAGTATCTACAAAAAATTATGAAAATGCTATAACTTCACTGCCTTATTTATTATAATTTGGTCACTTACAAGTTCTTCAGTGAGTGACTTAATATCAGTTTGAAGTTGTATCACATCTTCAGCATAGTAATTGCTTTCGACTTTTTTATTTTTAAATTGCTCACTTAACGTATGGTATTGCTGTAAATGTGTGTATTATTGTTTCTTATTATTATTTTCAGAATATAAATAAAATTGATGTGCATGTTAATTTCAATTTTTACATACCTGTCTCATATTATCCATTTCAATCATTGCATCTTTAAATGCCGACTTGAAAAATTCTAACTCTGTCATGACATCGTCTTCATTATTTTTGACATTTTCAGTGTATAACGCACCAACATCTTCAAAAACTTCCATTTTTAAAAAAGTCTACTTTTGATTAAATTTTAAATAATAAAAGTGTAATGTGTACCTTTCGATGCAAGTATCAAACAAGATATAGAACAAGAAATACTATAAAAATATGTGTACATCACACTGAGTGTCAAAATTCCCAGTTAGATAAAACTAATAAATATACTATTTATAATATAGCAATCAAGATCAGATAAGTTTCACATCTTGGTTTTGGAAATCCAGTTTTTTTTTAAACTGCATTTTGTCCTTTATTAATTTGATTTTCTAATGAGACTTTAACAACTTATTTTATTTAGTAATTAAAATTAATTTAATGATGCTTGCTATTTATAGTAATGCAGAGTATTCTGATATGTTGACTATTTTTTACGAATGTTGTAAAAGTACATTAAATGTCTCTCGTAAATATTTAGAAAAATTTCCAGAACGAAGACAACCTTCACGGACTACATTTATCAACATTGAAAAGACATTGCGTCAAACAGGTAGAATTCTGTTTTAATAATTGACAAAATATATAAATATTTTTATGAATTATATTAGTGGGTAGTAGGTACCTACAAACAAATTACAATCTTTCGTAGCAGATATTTTTTAAAAACTAAAACATTAAATTAAGATCAACATGATTTTATTAAAAAAAATAAATAAAAATACAATTTAGTTTATAATACAATAGAAAATAAAATGAAATATTAAATGTATAAACATGAATTTGAATTAATAAGTATCGTTTAGATAATAATTTCATCAAATATTGTCATGGAATTAATATTACAATCTATCGTAGCAAATATTTTGTAAAAAACTAAAAAAATATTAAATAAAGAGCAACATGATTTTATTTAATATACTATTATAGTATAAATTAACTAAGTTAATAGGTCTATGGTTACTATCTTAGTTAGTAAGTTATCTCCGGTTCATTTTGACTTCTGGTTTTGATAAATGGCAACGATAATAAGTCGTTAACGGATTACTCTAATTAAATACTGTAAACGTTAAATAAATTTTTTTCAATATGTTTATAAATTGGCTATTTTGAATTTTTTTATTTTCTGTACAAAAAAATAAAAAAGTTAATATTATACATATAGTGCAATAGTCAATTCAATATATAAAAAAAAAATAATAAAAAAATATTGATTAGAATTCAAGTTATTTCGTTTGTCAGAACTTCGTGGGATACTCTGTATAATATTATTTATAATGAAATTAATTTATGCCTATATTATCTAATATTTTCAAATATTTTAATAAATTATATATGTATATTTTTGATCAACTGAACTACTTGAATCTAATTAACAAGCAATTATTAAATAGTTAAATTTTCAAACTGGTACAGTTTTAATAAAAAAAATAAAATAAATATGAATAAAGGCTAAAAAATAGAAGTTAAGAAATAACAAAAGAATCAGAATTCAAATGTTTTTTACAAAATGTAAAATTTTTATGTCGGTATTTTTAACTATTTTTATTAATTATTGATCATATTTTACTTTCTACCTATTTATTTTTTTTTATTGTTACAAGTAAGTACCTAGTTCAGTTGAGCAAACATATATATTTATAGTCTATTATATTTATGAAAATAAAAACTATTTTATGTATTTTATATTTTATTAAAAAAAAATTCATATTAATTAATTAATAATATATATTATTAAATTCAATATTATTAGTCTATAATTTACTTTGTAAAAATGGGGGGGGGTGTCCGTTTCAAAAATATATTGGGGGGGGATGTCCTATTAGACCGAAAATAGTCGGGGGAAAATGTCCATTTACCAATTCGTTTCACGCATCAAATATACTTCAAAGGTGAACTTTTTATTTTGCAATCTTTACCATTCCAGGTAATTTTATTAATTTTTAGTACCTATATTTACGAACTTTTAGTGTAAAATAGGAAATTGAAGACATTATATCAAGCGAAATATTGTTTTCATAATATATTTTCCTCTAATTTTTTTAAAGATTTTTCATCTGTACCTAATGTCAATCGTGTTCTATATTATAATATTAAAGCGATAACATCTTTATCCATTGCCAGCGATTATAGGATGTGGTGTCTTTACTCAAAAAAATTAACAACTGACTGATATTGGTCTGCAGTTGGAGATAAATCGCGACTGCATTCATTTCCAATATACTGTTTATTTATCGTGCGTGCTTGGTAAGTTTGGTATTTACTATTTAGTTTATGTATTATTGTTAGTTTATAATCGATATAATGATGTTAAAACTGTCAAAAATTGAAACATTATTCCCTATCGGTTGCGCAATCGAATCCCTATAAAAAGAAATGTTAAGGTAATTTATTTAATTTTGAAAATGGTACCATTGACTAGCATTAATTCATCACTAAATTTTGGCGGATTTTGATGCTGATGTTAAAACAGCTACTCAAAGTTAGCGGAGAAATGTAAACCCCTTTGTAACTTTTTACTAATTTCGAAAACGCTACTGTAGAATAGCACTAATTGAGCACTAAATAATGATATAGCGAAAATTAGTGCTCGAATTTTTCCGCTAACTTCACGCACCTGTGATTATCCCGTTAAAAAGGCATTTTTTTTTATAGTTTTTTTGGACCTTATTCTCATATTTGATAGTGCTCATAATATCTAATAAATAAAAAATAACGTTTAGGTAAATTATTTTAAGAAATTGTATTTCCAAGCGCTCGCAGCGATTCGAATGTCTCATTTTTCTACTCATGTCATACACGATACAATGTGATATTATTGTATTATATATTTTATAATATAGTGAACAGTTTTTACCAGTTGACAATAATTTATGAATCGTGAGGATGCTGCATCGCGCGGTCGTCGAGCGATCTCGAATATCATACCAGCACCGGTCATAATACGTTCAGTAGAGGTCAGTCGAGAGGTCGGCTCGGAACTGTTCCGACGTGTCGGGTAGGTAATAGGTATCTATATATCATAAGCGTGCGCCTAGGGGGGGGCCCACCCTGTGAGACGTACCAACATTTTTATACATATAGTAATACATGATCTAAACATCACGATTTTTGATTTTTTGAATCATAAAACATTAAATCGGTATAGGTGAAAAATAACATTGATACTCAATGATAATAAATAATAATAAATTAAATGTCTTTAAAAATAAAATTGATAACATATTACCATTAAAGGGTTTAAAATATAAATATTATTATTTATTAACTACGATATATTCATCACGTAATGCAAACATAAAACGTTGTGTATTCCGATGTCAGTTTTCTGTAAAAACAGTATAAACACCGACATTTATGATTCATAAAAAATTGAATGGATAATAACTGTGTTTGCCGCCTTCGAATACAATAATTTAATAAAAATAAAAATCTTATACGGTAGCGCCAACTGACGATGAAAATGCGCGATGGTTCTTGTCAATGTTAGTGTTGAAGACTTTAAAATAACGACGATGACAGATGCCGCTTTCGTTATTGTCTGAAACCACTAGCAGAATTTGTACGAAAGCGAATGAAAAAAAATACAGCTAACGCTTAAGAATGAGTAAAAATAATATATCTTGGATCATAAAATATATACAAATAAGCATATATTATATCATAAGGAAAACTAAAAATTATTAATAATA
>SSSL01000460.1:0-23326 GCA_008086715.1 Sitobion miscanthi
TAACACTTTGTTTATCACAATAGAAACGAATAAAATGTATATATCTAATTCCCATTAGGTATATATTTATATATTACAATATTAATGGTTACTTATTAGTACATAATTATGATTTTTTTGGTTACAGTATGAACAATATATGAACTACTTACATGAAAACTTATTTTAAATTTTCAATCATTAGCCTTAAAAATTGAACATTTTTAAATTTTTAAATACAAAATAATTTGCAAATTTTCAAATATTGTCAACATTCGAACTCTAAATGCTTATAAAAAAAAAAACGTGTCTATGTATTTTTAATATTTCTGAAGTGCTATCGTAACAATATATGATGAGCTTTGTATTAAATTTGCAAGCTTCTTGACCCAACAATTAAAATGTTATTAACATTTATAGAAAAAAAAACTAAACAATTGAATAATTGAACATCTTGTATAGTCTGGTATAGAACTATTATTGTAGTATTGTTATTATTTCTATCGCGATCCAAGACTTTTCTTACTCTAGGTACATAATATTATGGTCCTCGGAATTTTGCTACTTGCATTAAACGTACTTTAAAAGCAATATTTTTGAAATCATAAGTTCACTTGAACTGTCGAACGCTAACTGCCGGAGTGATAAGTAAACGATATTACCAATGCGCAACAGTTCTACACAAAAAATAAAATCTAAATCCATATAAATCTAAAATATGTTTAAATGGGTCTCTTTAATATGCACATATATTTTTTTATACAATACCTACTTTTTTTTTCAAATAATATAATAAAAAATAATAAATTTCAAGTATAAACATTTTTAACTTTATGTAAATATGTTAAAACTAAATATACCGAAATATTAGGTAAATGAGTACACTCAGAAAAAAAACGAGTTTTAGTTTTAAAGATTGGGTATCATTAATTTGTAGTATTAAAATTTGTTTAAAAGTAATTATAAATTTAATAAAAACCAAGGGAATATTATGAATTTAAATATATTTACTTTGATTGTATTATAAAAATAACCCATTAAATTAATGTTTACTAATTAATTATATTCAAATTAATTAATTAAAATAGTTATATTAAAGTATTTAAATCATAATCATCTACAACATTTTTATAATGAAATCAATGATATAAAGACGATTTTTTACTACACATTTTCATTGTTTTTGAACTTTTATCAGTTAATTAAAATTATGCCAGATCAGATTAAAACTAATGATAAAAATCCATGAATTTCATCACTTTAATTAATATACCTACTCACAAATAACCTAACCTAACTTAACCTACTTATAAATAAATTAATATTATAAGAGTTCATACAAAGTCATATAGGTAATACAAGGAGAATAGTTTATAATTTGTGTAACTTATAACTTATAATATGGACTGTTGGTTTTTTTAATGTAGGATATTACGACTATAATTATCATCAATTATATGTATTATATTTAGTTAAACAATTAATAACAGTTTCTGAAGACATTACACAATGGATATACTGTTAAAACCCGGATCAATGTTGTCCTAATAAGTGAATCTAAAATATCTGTTTGATAAAAATCAATATAACTAATAAATTAGTTTAAAAATAGGTAGATAGGTACCTTATTCGTTGTTATATTAATTAAACAAAAAATGTATTTGATTAATGTTACATTTTCATATGTTATTAGTACAATAAAAAGTAACTACATTATTATATCCTTCTTCATTTGAGAAAACTTTATTTTGTGTAACCACTGATGTTCCTCTTTTATGTTTTGACATTGCAATACTTATCAGTTATCATAAAAGTCTACTAAGTCTAACTTTATTCCCTTCTTTGTTATAACTTTATAAGAATTGAAATAACCGTGTTGGGTTAAGGAATAAAAAGGAATAAAACAAATGAATGTACTTAAATAATTAAATATTAATATAGAGAAATAGAGAATATTGCAAATATTACAATAAGAATGAAAATATTTCATTCACAAAGTTAACAAAAATTAAATATTATATTACCTACTTATGTATATTATGTAATACTTTTCTAATAGGTACATCCTTAACCCTGTACAGGTGTACCTATTTATATGATGTATTGTATGCAGATTAAAATTTTAGAAATAGAAGAACCGGTATTTAGACATTTAGTATTAACTATATTGAATGTAACTAGGTAAAGCTACATACCTAATATTAATTTGGAAACAAACAAATATCTGTCTTTTGTAGTAAAATAAATTATTCATCTCATATTGTATGAATAAACCTTACCTAATGATTAATATATTATTATCACTTAAATTACAATTAATTTGAATTTGAATAATGAAACCGTATATGTACCTAACCTTACCTAACCTAACCTTATATCTACTACCTACCTACATAATAATATTATTTTTGCTCAAAACAAAACTTACCGTCTTGCCGTCAGAAAAAACGGCACACTATAGAAGTGTCGTTGAACTCTCAGAGATTTATGATGACTGTTTCTCTGCTCAACTGTTTCACTGGTTACTTTTAACTTAATTGTGTGATAACTGACGACCGATGAGTGATGACCACAGGTGGACCGTCGCGAAGTCGTCGCCACTGGTTCGTTTGCCAATTGCAATTTGCAATAGATAAAATTCGTAGTACTTAAAACTTAATATCGCGGTTCGCGTGCTTGCCGAACTGCTTTGCATAATAAACTTTGAATTCTTTGTACTTTTTATCTTCATACCGCGTAAGCGTATATTCTATAGTGTCAATTAAGGTGGGTTTTCACTACTTACGTGTACGTGCATATATTGACCGGATCCGTTCACTACGAACAGTCTCACAAATGTTTCCCATCGGTTAAGATGGGTTAGATTGGTTAGGATTGGTAACATATTACTTACCTCATATATTCTTATGTTATCAATATAGAGCCGTGTACACGAAAAAGTTTAACTCGATCCAACTTCATGGTATCATGGTTAAGCCTGTGGTAAGAACGTATAACACTCTGGTATACCAAAGCTTACCATGTATACCACCCAATCACAGAAAAGTGTTTTTATGCACGTACACGTACATATATGTAGTGGAAATCCACATTTAGGTATTAAAATATGTTTTCGTAGCATTCATTCGTGTAAATTCCAAACGAACATTTGCTAAATTGTTAACCTTTTCAAAGAAGATCGTCAGAGATATATTATAATGATTAAAAAGTATTATAACCTATATAACTAAGCCGTAATCTTGATTCGTTTAAAATTGTCAAAACTGTAGGTTGGTACATTTTCTTCGGACCACGCGAATGTCGAGTACAGATCATTGAACGACTTCTTAACCCTTTCACCGCTAAGTTTCTTTTCCTAAGATACTCGTGTGTGCTAAGTTAATTTGAACATCACGCAGTTTTAGCACTTTGATAACAACTAGAAATAATAGTAAGTGATTTATTATGTTTAACATTGCTACCAATATGCAAATAGAAACGTTCTTCTTATCAAAAGATTCGTTATGTTTTTCTGTATTTTCAGTGTAACCTACAAGGTTAGAGCGCGTAGTTTATTTAAATTGACAAAGAACGTAATATTACGTCCGTAGCTGGGAACGGTATGTTTCCGCACGACGTAATATTACGTCCGTAATTGAAGTGAAAGGGTTTTTATTGTTAATACCGGGGTTCATTCGGTGCACTATGATATGTACATTTTACGAGTTATTGTTATATACTTATAATATTATGTTATAGATGGGGTGGCCGACCAACTGGCTTGTCTTTAAAATAATATTGATAGATCTTATTAAAAACTAATTATACTAATATCCATTGGCCACGTGCGTAATCTTAGAGTTTAAGCCCTTTACGGGTTATATCATACAAAGTTAAGTATTTATTGGCGACAGTGTCGATGACCGATAGTACTTTAGATATTTGATATTAAATATCAGTATATATAAATATATTATAATATCATTAATTATTATAATAATATATAATACCTTCTATTATCATATTTTTTTAAATTACTGTTATAATTAAAATCAATTACACAATTTGAATTGCATTCAAAAATATTAAGTTGTTTAATACTATAAGGTATTGTATATTATTATTTATGTACTTTTTTAGAATTATAAATAATTACTATAACTATGTATAGTAAACTTCAATGTGTATTTTAAATAAGGTACTTTTAAAAAATAATAATATTTTGTACTACCTACGTCGTATAAGCACTTTTCAATAATTTTATGAAATACTATTTTTAGGGGCCGTCCTGAATAAATGCATCCGTGATCCTTTAAGTACCAGACCGACACTGTTTATCGAAGAAAAACATAACATTTTCCGATGGAGCAATAATGAAATAATAAAAATATAATTTATTATTACACTGCATGTAATAATAGTAATAGTATACCTAAAAAAATTGTAGTAGTTCACCTGACGCTTAAAATCTGTAGCTCATTGGTTGGAAAAGGTTGGGGAAATCTGTGCTTAGTGTTTGTGTATGAAATATTTCACATAAACGCTAAAAATTGAAGTTTTTATTACAAATATTAATGATAGCTTTTTTTATTATTTATCAATCATTAACAATTATATAGTTCAAGATTACTGAATCGTATAATCATTGATATATTAATGGAATATGAGTGCTGTGGTTGACATAGGTAGGTAGGTAGTTATATTATACTATTGTATATTTGAACGTTTAACCATTTTTAAGCATTTTGCATGTTTTTTTGCTAATATAACAATTTTAATTGTATAATAGCAAAGGTTAGGATTATTATATTTTTTTTTAGGTTCTCCTTCAGGACCGTGGTCGACAATTTGTATAGGTAACCTTATCCTTAATGGCTTTATAAATTACGTGGTTATCGGAGCAATGCTTCTGGTTTTATTCATTGTTAATTAGTGAAATGTATATTTGTCAACAGTGTGCCTGTTCAGATTTTATTTTCGTTCATTTTTAGCAAAATAATGGTTATTTTTCCCAGGAAATAGTCGACAGCGACGACGACGCCGCGACGATTGTCTATGTTTATAGCTATAGTTATTATATTATTATTTACAAAATTATTTTCGTAATTCATTTATGTATGTATAAACGAAAATAATACGAGGAACTTTCATCATAATATTATTTCGTATTAATTCGTCTATATATTATTCATTGCTACAGGTATAAGATAGTTGTATATTTTATTGTTTAATATGCATCATTTAAATACTAAATAATAATAACAAATAGCAAAAAAAAACACCACAAGAAGACGACGTCTACACGCAGACGTACTTGCGCGTATTTCGCGCGAATTCAACGCGTGAGAAATACTGAGCGTGTTAAAATATTATAATAGGTATTAGAATGAAGAACACAAGTGATCAACAGGTTAAGTATAAATATGGGTACCATAATTATGAAGGTCATTTATGACGATTATATTATATAAATATAAAACTTATTTTAAAAAAATAAGACGATACTGAAATATTTCATAATTTTAAATTTCATGAAATCGTCAAACACTACCTGTACAATCTTTAGCCCCAATCATAGTAACATTTTTTTAATCTATAAAAGGGTTTTGGAAACCCAGATCTGTGGCATAATAAACAATATAATGTGTATATAGAACGTGCAGGTTTACTCAAAGTAAGTTACTGTACAATGTCTGTTCTAAACCGTACGGCCGTACATCATTTGCGCATCATCTGTTTACCTGTGCCAAAATATCGTACATCATTTGCGCATCAGCGCTAATTATCGTTTGCGCATTGTCCGTTTTACCTGCACCAAATTATTATACATCAAATGCGCATCAACATACTGAACAATAGAATTGTATGAAAAATAGTTTTTGATTGAAAATGTAATGATTTTCATAAATCATATGTAATAAATAAACCCATATAATTAAAATAAATTGAACTGTAGTAATGATAATTATACAAATACACATATTGAAATGAACACTTTTGTCGGTACATTACAGTCTTAGTTAAAATATAAATAGAAATATAATTTGAATAGAAATAAGTTTAAAATAAATATTGTATAAATCAAAATAAATAATTAAGCTTTAAAATAAATAATATTATAAATCGATACATGGTATATTATAATGTCCCATTATTTTAACAAAATGAAACCTGCTTATTTCACCGGAAGTATACTTAAGCCAATGTTTATTAATGTAGTCTAATTTTTGACGTTCAGGTGTGCCAGTATCTCGTTTGATGTACTTTGCGATAAAAATCGATTACATCTTAGTTATATGTTATTGCTAACTATAATGATAATCCTACACAATATTATCTCAATATTCTCAGCTTATCGGCCCATTAAGTGCCATCGCTGCCATCAAAATCTCTCCATTTCTCTCTATCATATGCGTCGTCAAACATATTTTAAAACAGAAATATCTGTACAATATTTGAAGTCAAAGTTTTTAAATCATTCAAGATCAAAGTTAGAAAACAACTAGCACTTTTGGGTGTACACCTTTTTTTAAATTCTATTGTTAAATAATATTGATGCGCAAATGATGTAAGACCTTTTAAACGGCTGATGCGCAAATGATATATAACCCAAAAATCGAACGATGCGCAAATGTCTTACAAAAAAGGTCTAAATTAACAATAGCGATGCGCAAATGACAACCGGCGAACCGTACCTATAGGTACAACATTTTGTACACCCGGTTTAAATATTGTGCAATCCGTTCGATGTGGGTAAACTCGGAAGGTACACTGTGGGTAACTGTGGGTAAACCTGCGCGTTCTATATACATATTATATTGTTTATTATGCCAAATATCTAGGTTCCCAAAACCCGTTTATAGACTAAAAAAAAATGTACTGATTGAGGCTGAAGATACAATTGCACAGGTAATGTTTGACAATTTCATGAAATTTCAAATTGTGAAATATTTCAGTATTGTCTTGTTTTTTTAAAATAAGTTTTATATTTACATAATATAGTCGTCATGAATGACCTTCATAATTATGGTACCCAAATGGGTGAGGTCAAGCCGTCAGTAGCTTCCTGTCTATATGTATATATGACGTACAAATATTTTTCGGTTCTTGAAACTATTGTAATCCGTTTGTTCACAATAACAATTTGTTTAATAGTAAGCTAAGTTGCTATACATAATGTTTAGATTAATGTAGGTTATCGTGTTGTTCATAACCGTTTATTAATAATAAATAAATAAAAACTATTATTCAATTAATGACAATTATAGATTATGATTTTTTTTTTTTGTATAAAATTATGATATTTTAATATTTTAGTTTGTCCTAAGAGCAGTGCTTCAACACATTATTTTACGATGATACAATAATTTAGATCCACAAAAATGGCAATATTGTTAAAATAATTAATGGATATTTTAAATGGAAACAATTATAAAGCCTATTTTTGTAAACTGAGAATGAGACAATTCTTTCAACTGTTTTTCTTATCTGTGGTTTTTACCATCACGGCATAACTCTATAATATCATATATTTATACTTTGAACACGTACAATATAAAAAATCAATTTATAAAACAAATATTATAAATGCATATATAAGTTGTAATACAAAAAATATAAAAATATATACTATAATATTGTTTCAAGATATGTGGACTGTATAACTGGGTTTTTTGTTTTGTAGTAAGTAAGAATGGAATAATTAGGAATCGGACACAAACACGTAAAAAGTAATTCAATTTTCTTGTTCGATGGTGTTGACTACTATTTAAAAAAAAAACAACTTGACAACACAACAATAATGGTAATAATAATAACAATTTACACATTAATTTAACAGAGAATAAAACACGACAATTTTCGGTAACGGTATTGCACAATGTTACGGTCGGTTACGCGGTGGGTACTGAGACGTTGTTGAGATTCGTCGCTGGTCTCCTATGTGCGCGGACCGGTTACAATAATTAAGATAATACAATAATAAAGACAATACAATAATTACGAGAATACAATAATAATATGCTAATATAAGAATTACGAACAATATACAAACAAAGGTTCTAGGTTAGTTTGTACGGTCAAATATTGAAAGTGTGAAACGCTGACACTGTTTACGGTCGGGTAAAAATTGAGACTGTACAACGTACAAAAACAGTCTGAATAGTCATGAGTCATGACCATTATTATATTAAATATGTTCTTAGTCTTAAATGCGATTTGGTATATCTGATTTGGTACCTATTTCAATACCAATTAATATGTACATTAAAAAAAACTTTGATTATTTTAGGCTGATTAATAACATCTTTAATTTGTTTTTCAAAATAATATGAATAAATTATGTTTAAATCATATTATCAAACTTTGTACGAGTTTCCCACCTTTTAATTTTTTTTTTTTTTTATATGAAAAATTATAAAATAAAAAAAACTAGGTAACCACTGTGCTGTACAGTTGTAGGTGTCGAGTGTACCTACCTCATCACCAAAAATTATTATTTATATATATAATAGCTGAACCCGTACACTTCGTTGCCCGTTAAATTGACCAACTCTATATGACTCAAAGTCTGTTTAATTCGTTACTTAATATTCGGTGTATGGTGTTCAAAATAAATCTTAACTTTTCTGTTGTCCGGAATAAAAATTCTGATCTGCAGAAGATTGCGGACTCCGTGCTATTTGTACGTAAGTGTTTGATTTAACTCTAAAGTATCAAAGTTATATCAAGTTTGTCGTATTTTACCTATGGTGGATTAATATAATCAATTAATACAAAATCTTAACCTAACCTGTTGCGTCACTGTTGTATTTTCAGATTTTCTACTTTTCTGGTGGATTTTCCTAAAATTTCCTTTCTTAGAAACCTTCTCCATAATATAATCTTTCGTTTAAAAAAAAATCAAGAAGATCTGATAAGTAGTTTCAGATTTTACCCTGTACAATGATTTTCATTTCACATTTATATAGTTAGAATATATATATATATATATTAAAATAATAATAACATAAATCAACAAACATGCCCGTAACCAATAACAAGCTATATACACTATTAGTAATTTAATCTGCAGCTAAATTTTTTATTATTTAGTATATTTTTTTCTGGACAGATGGCGTAACCGTTGCATTTTTTGACATCCGAATTTTCTACTTTTCCGGTGGATTTTCCTAAATTTGTATTATATAAGAACTTTCTCCTGACGAACACAACAAAAAAAAAAAAATTAGCGAAATCGGTCTAGCCGTTCAAGCGTGATGCGATGACAAAGGGAAACAGGGATCCATTTTTAAATATAGGGATATACATCATGTTGATGTATACATTTTATAGGACACATGAATCTAAACATTATGTAAAACAACTAGCGTGAGAATTATTAAACAAATTGTTATTGTGAACAAACAGATTACGATAGTTTTAATAACCGACAAACATTTGTACGTCATACAAAATATAGCAGTTTTTTTTTTGAAAATTTCAAGGATTGGGGCCATAGACGTAACTTTGGGGGGGGGCTTGAGAGGTTTTCGACCCCCCAGAATTTTTTAAAATTCCTATACATGTTATTTATAATAAACTTATTAAAAAAATGCTATAGCTGAACCCCCCTCCCCCTAACTTTAAGGTCGCGTTCCCAGACAGCAAATGTTTGACTAAAAATATTATTATAACATTATCATTTCAAAATGCTAACTGGGTTATAAGTGGGACATGTGCGTATTCAAAATGTTTTGCAGTTTGCCTTATGAAAATAAATAAATCACCTAATGTTTTTTTTTTTAATTATAGTAATTTCTAGTAAGTATAAATTATATTGACACAGTTGGTAAGTAGGTACATGCTTTTGTTTATTTAAGTATATTTTGGTAATTTAAAAATATAAAAATAAAATATTATTCACTTGACTGTACAGTAATTTTATGTTGTTTTAGCCTACATTCCCTAGCCGAATTAGCCATTATCACTAATGACTGATGAGTAATGACTAGTCATTACTGAGAATTCCTCATTTGTATATATATTGTTTTGGTATGTTATTCGTCACGAGGTTGGTATGTAGCGATATCGAATTAAACCCATGTAATTATCATAAATATTTAAAATCAAACGTTATTTTATTTTAACTAAATTCCGACCGAACCGTATATTATATACGTATTCGTTTCGATAAATATTCTGCTTCGATCTTTGACACACAGCACCCACACGCATCCACGCACACACACACACACACACACACATGATACAGAAATGTGCGACTGCTTTCGATTCCCTTCAGAAAATTCATAAAATTGTATTTCGATGAAACATTCTTGGATTTTATAAATTAAAGAAAAAAAAATGATTTATAATATAATATTTATACAATAATACGACAATGTTAGTCGACACGGACCAAACTAGCAAGATTATCGGCTGCATAAAGTACCCAACAGTAAAATATTCTTACATTTTGTTTTACACGCCACTGACTGCTGCAATTGTGTAAATTTACTAAATGTATGATCATTTCATTATATTCACATTGTTTATTATTACTTTTCCGCAAGCCGAATCTGTATAGAAAACACAGGAATTGGTCCACCAAAAACATTTAATAGAAGGATCGATTTTAAACTCGGACACAAAAAACAAATTAAAATTAATTAAACACAGATCATTGTAAAATCATCGCTCCGCTTAAAATCCAAAATGAAGTCACCTTATATCATCTAATATTACTCGTAAATATATATAAAATATTGTAAAGTTCAAGATCAAAGCTTCTGTTGTTAAATTGTATAACATATTATGTTGTATTAATAAATATACAATATTATCTTAAAAGTACTACCTAATATTTTTTTCAGGTAAAGTAGATACCTAAAATGTGTCGAGTAGTTAAAACATGCAATAATAACAAATATTTACGTACCTATTATTTTGTATTTTAAAGTTATTGATCTTAAATGTTATTAGTAGTGTTATGTACGAACTAACTATACATTTGAATGTTATAAATAATATTATTATTATAAATTGTATTTAATTTTATGTGGCGAAAATCAGAAAAATTATTTTTTCCAAGCAGAATTAATGATACAAGTCAAACTGAAATCGGATTTACTTTTCGCAATAACACAAAGGTGAAATGGTAATTATTATTATAAAATTAAGCGATACAATATTAAGAATAATATAAGATTGAAAAAAGTAAAGTTAATTAAAATTCCAATTTATAATGACTAAATGAAACATTATAAGTCGATTTCCCAACATTTTGATATTTTGATATGTGTCACTATTCTTTCAGGGGTGCGAATTATGTATTATGTATTTACGTACCTATACTTTTTAAGTATACATTGCAATGTGATGTTTAAATTGCGTGTACAAGATGTATAATAATTACATAATATTATACACAAAACTTAGATATACGTATATTTATATTATAAGAATCGCGGACATCCCCCCCCCCATTTTTTTTAAAAGTATACTAATTAATAATATAATATTATTATTAAATATGAAATTAATTGATGCCTATTGTCTAATAAAGTAATATTTTCAAATATTTTCATAAATATAATAAATTATAGATGTATATTTTTGATTAACTAAACTACTTGAATCAAATTAACAAGCAATTATTAAATAGTTGAATATTCAATTTGGAACAGTTTTAACAAAAAAAAAAAATAAAAATAAATATGAACAAAGGCTATAAAATATAAGTTAAGAAATAACAAAAGAATAAGAATTCAGATGTTTTTTAGAAATGTATAATTTTTATGTCAGAATTTTTAACCATTTTTATTAATTGTTAATTATATTTTACTTTATACCTACTTATTTTTTTAACCATTTTATGGTCGAGTCTCGATAATTCGAAGGGAGATAAAAATTAATTCAACTTATGTATTTTTCGAGTTACATAATTCGAATTTTTTTTAATATTTTTCAAAGGGTAAAAAAAAATTCGTGTTATTGAGGTTTGAGTTTTTGGGAATAGACTGTATTTAATATTTTATTTAAAAAAAAATTCATATTTAAAAATAAATAATATTATATTATTAAATTCAATAATATTATTTATTAGTCAATAATTTACTTTAAAAAAAAAAATGGGGGGAAAATGTCCACATCAAAAATTTTTCGGGAGGGAAATGTCTATTTACCATATTATACACAATATATAATTGCCTTATTTGTGGCACTCAAATGACGCAATTCATATCACTTTTTCACTTACACATTTTTTTAGTGGTTCCCTGTTGCAACATTTATTTTATTTATATTTTAATTTTTTTAACAAAATGATAATCATAAGTTTAAAATGTATCAATATTTTATGTTTTTTTGATTCTCCTCACCCAAACATACAAATGTTTAGGAGCTTTTAAAAATATGCAAACCAATACTTTAATATTGATAAGAAGACTAAAGTACTAACTTCGAGTTAACCCATAAAACTAATATGAGAAATAATAATATTTTTAGAAAATAAATAAATCAGCTAAATCATAATTAAATGCTATGTAAATAAATTAGCTCATAAAATATATAAATACAGAATAAAGTAAAACTTAATATAGTGAACTTTTATAAATAGTCAATTTTTTTTGTTTTAAATATGTGATTATGATTTATGATTTATATTATGATATTATATTTTGCCTGACCTACCTTTATAATGGCAGTATCACATTAGGAACTTATAATAATTAACTGTAGGTGAAAGAATAACATTGATCGCGTCTGGGACACAATTTGTTTAAAATGGTTAGTTTATCTGATATGGTACGCAATTTGTGTATACCATATTAGGATGTGGGAGTGGTGCTAAAGTAACACAGTAACCTCTTTTATTTTTGGTGTATCCATAAATACATAGGCATCATGTCGTTTTCACTTTAATCAGTACTTTAAGTCATAATAGCTAGCCAAATAACTAAGACAATAATATAATATGATAGTTGTTACAACTTACAATGAATTATTGGTTATTTTAATTATTGAATTATTAAATAACTAGCTCTAAGTGAAACTCGGGGCCGGTTAGACTCGCTGAGAGTGGGTACCGATTTTAGAGACAATGTCGTTGGAATTATAAAAGTCGCAAATGCTGTAAGACGAAAGATTAGGACTTGTGATAAGGAATAGTGATATGGATTAGAGATAAGGCTTGGGACTTTGGCGGGAATGTTTAAAAGTTTGAGCATCCAGCGATCGGTCACGAACGTTGTAAATTGATAGGCTGGATACGATCTCCAGGATCACCTCCCGTTTGTTCGCTGCTTTTGGTTGTTAAAAGTGTAGAGTCGATAGGTTTATTTGATTTTGTAGATATCAGTCATATAATCACATAGGTAGGTGATCCTTCTACATGCGAAACGTAATCACCAGGTATGCAATCCACCTGCGGCGGATTGCGGACCCCGTTAGTTGCGTAGATAGTGAATATCGAAAAAATTTTTGGACCCTCTTGTTAGTTGTAAGTGAGTACCGATTTTGGAGAAACATTCGAAATCTAAATGTCGCACTTATATAGAAGGTAATTTTGTGATAAGAATTTCTGATATGGTCTGGCTCTTTGGCGGTGTCGTTTCGAAGGCGGGAAGTTTCAGTGTCTAGAAATCTCCCATGGTCCATAAAAACCGGCAATTCAATGATGATACTATCCTCCATGTCCGGTGCTTTTTTGTATGTGTAAGAAAATGTTAATTCGAAAACCTGCATATTAGAGTGTCCAGCAAGTCAGTCATTACCTGTCTAACACAAAACAAAAATAAGCAATCCAATTGCGGCGGATAGAGTGGTATGTGCCGTCGCATGCCCGGTGCTATTTCTTATGTAAAAACTTAAAGTCAAAAACCGTGTTGGAGTGTCTAGCAAGTCAGTCATCTCAAGTCAAAATCGATTAGCTTCCAATTAGCCACCTAGTTAGGCAATCCGACTTCGTCGGACCGCGGAAAATGTGCTACAGCTTATCAGGTAGGCAATCCACCTGCGGTGGATTGCAGACCCGACTTCAAACGGCTATAAGTGAAAACCCTATCACACAACTTACGAAATAATTTAGGAAAAATCAAACTATATACAATATACAACAATTATAATTTGTATTTATTGTATGATATATAACAATGAACATTTTGAGAAATGTGCAATTATAATTCCTAAAAAAAATAAAATATAGATACATAATATTATATTCACCAGTAAAATACATATAAACATATACCTGAAGTGTATATATATTTATATACAAAAAAAAAAAATGTAAAAACCTCCATTTTTAAGTGTTAAGCAAGTCAGTCATCACCGTCTAAGACGAAACCAAAATGAGCAATCCGTCTACGGCGGATAAAATGATAGGTATGTGCCGTCGCATGTCCAGTGCTATTTCTTATGTAAAAACTGTAAAGTCAAAAACCGTGTTGGAGTGTCAAGCAAGTCAGTCATCTCAAGTCAAAATCAATTAGCTTCCAATTAGCCACCTAGTTAGGTAATCCGACTTCGTCGGACCGCGGAAAATGTGCTACAGCTTATCAGGTAGGCAATCCACCTGCGGTGGATTGCAGACCCGACTTCAAACGGCTATAAGTGAAAACCCTATCACACAACTTACGAAATAATTAGGAAAAATACAAACTATATACAATATACAAACAATTATAATTGTATTTATTGTATGATATATAAACATGAACATTTTGAGAAATGTGCAATTATAATTCCTAAAAAAAATAAAATATAGATACATAATATTATATTCACCAGTAAAATACATATAAACATGTACCTGAAGTGTATATATATATATATATTTATATACAAAAAAAATGTAAAAACCTCCATTTTTAAGTGTTAAGCAAGTCGGTCATCACCGTCTAAGACGAAACCAAAATGAGCAATCCGTCTACGGCGGATAAAATGATAGGTATGTGCCGTCGCATGTCCAGTGCCTTTTCTTATGTAAAAAGTGTAAAGTCGAAAACCGTGTTAGAGGTGTCTAGAAAGTCAGTCATCTCAAGTCAAAATCTATTAACTTTCAAGTTAGCCACCTAGGTAGGCTATCGACTTCGTTAGGTTAGGCTTCGTCTGATACGAACAATGTACTGCAGCAATCATTCTAGTATGTCTAGCTACTATAAGTGAAGAGAAAAGTTTTTTTCCAAAAACCCAATCACACAACATTCGAAATACTTTACGAAAAATAAAACAAATATGTATTTATTGTATGATATAATAACAATGACAATTTAAAGAAAATAATATGTGTTTAATTCCTATAATTTAAATAACATATATAGGTACATAATATAATATAATATACAGTCATATTTGTAATATTAACGTATATTTTTTATTATTTATGAAATTTAACGTGAAAAAAAATGCAAAAAATGTCGTGATCAGGGAGGCCGAGTTGCAGAATACGCTCAGCCGGTAGCCGCCCGAACAGCGCTACGACGGATTCGAACCCGGACCTACCCTAACATCCTACGTTTGGGGAACCTACGCCTAACCTATCGAGCCACAGTTTGATATGCCAATAACGTATAAAAATTCAACAATTAAGCTGTGTGTCTACGGAGCGACGTAAACCAATATATTCGATATTTACATCGATGTAATTCTATGTATCTACACACTGTTTAAACTTTTAATTGTCTTCTATTCACTTATCTGACCGTTATTATTATTATTACATTATTATGTATGCTTGAATAATACATTTACGTTAAGCAATATACCAGCTACGTTATTAAGTAATAAGTCTACAATCACATAATGCAAATTTATTGGATCAAAAACAATATATATCAACTGTGCACTTGTGCGTTGGAACGAGACCGACTGACATTTAGTGAACGCGAATTTTAAGCGTACAAACCGCCACATTTCCACAGTTTTCAAAAGAAATGAAATAACAAATAGAGCACAAACGGCATTTGAAAAGACGAAACGCTGGCGTCGATTACGATATCGCGTACAAACCACGCGGCTTTTAAAACAAACGAACTATAGGTGAAATGAGAAAAAGTCGAAAAGGCGTAACATTTTTCGAAAACGTTTTTAAAACCGACCGCCGCCGCCCGCCGCGCGCGAAGGTTCGCGATTGGTCGCGCTATAGGGAATCGACGGGTATGGCGGCGGACTGGGGAAACGGAGCGGTGTTTAATTTAATTTAATATTTCCACCATGAGATCTTCCATGATATCCTTATAGATCAGCTGTTTTCCTTTTATATTATTATCTGATAATTGATTATTGATTATAAATTAATGAGTGATAAAAACACGATTTTTGTTTCTGTTTGTCTATGAAGTGTGAACAGTAAAACAAAAACAAAACAACAATTTTGCCTAGTATACATTTTTCAATTTGTGAATAATTTTTATTCTTTATCATATCAATTAATAAAATGATTTCGCTCAAAAATGGAGTTGACTGGTTGTTGCATTGGACCCTTCCATTATATTATAGGTAATATTATTGTAGATGCTTCGAAGGAATGTCTTTGCCCATACATTTCAACATGTACGTACCATACATATTATAAGACTGGATAGGAAATCGGGCTTATTAATGAAAATAAAAGGATACACTTTTTGAGGTTGTAAGAGTTCCTTAATTATTGATACATTTTTACACAATTTAAATAAAACATAAAACAAATAATAAATCATGAATATGAAATAATAATTTAATTATTTAATTATAATTTATTGCATATCATAATGTAATAATCATTATTCATAATATTATAATTGTGTAACCTAATCTCAAAAAGCACTCTTATAAGCACACTCTATCTCTCTCGTACATATTGAACTTTCTCTCTTCTCCAAAAAAGACCCCAACCTCTTACGAAGCCAGTTTAGGTGTATCCTATCCATTCTTATAATATCTATGGTACGTACAAGTTTTTCTATCACTCAAATTGTTCGATTCAAGTTATTGAGGTTCGCTATAATGAGTACTAGCTGGTAATAAATGTCTGCATATTATACCTAATCATGTCTCTATGTACCAGCCAGCTCTTAAGTGATAAAATAATATCAGCTTCAGTACACATGGGAATTAATTTAAGAACAGTTTATGTAATAAATATTTTAACAATAATTAAATAATATATTTAATATTATAAACATTTATATAATGACTTGAAAAAACTGAAAACATGTACACATTACTCAAATGCGCATGATATGTCATATGTATTATTTTTTTAGAACTAAAACTTTATCAACCATCAATATATTTATAATTTCTATAAGATTAATATTTAATATAAGAAATACATTTTATTTACCCAGAATTATTCTAGACAGCATTGCATTTGAAAATAATATTGATTTTCTTTTTCTTTTTCCTCCTAACCAAGTATGTCATGGCTAATCTGTTTGAAAATATTCTCCTTAAAATTTAATTTAGGGGCCTCATCTACTTTTGTTCCCCCAATTCTACTTAAAACTCTCAACAGAATGGGAAAAGTAAACATAAATTAAATGGTTAAGTGCAAATGTATTAGTTGAATTGTAAGAAACCATTTATTCATTACAATATAAGTTCATTACTTACATAGTTAAGGAACATTAATTAAATAATTATAATCATCAGTATCAGATCTATTAGATGAACACTATCTGTATTGATATTATCAAAATTAATTAAGTCGTAAATTTCTTCAGAATCATAAAGAAAAGAGTATGTACATTTATTTGTTTTATTCAATGAATTACATTATTAATTACAACATTATTTATTAATTCATGTTACAATTATTTATTATAACTAATGTCTAATAAACTAACTAAGGATATATGAAATAATATATCTGTGATTCTTATCAATGAACTGCAGTTTATCATTACATCTCCCTTTTTAATATTTTCTTTAATATACTATATACAATCAATCACTAAATAGAACATTTGTTTATAGTTTAATAATGGCAATTTAAGTCCAAACAATATAATACCTGCATAGTATACAATATTGAATTAATTAATTTACATCAAAAGTCTCAACTAATAATAATATATTATGTTAAACAATAGTCCTTAGACTTAATTATTAATAGCATATAAAGAACTACTGAATTAATACATTTTAAAATCCTTAAATTTTTTCAGGTATTGTTGTCTTTCTTTTAGAGTGAGCATTCCCGAGAAAAGAATATCTATTACATTTATTCCTATTATCTCTTATTCTCCATATATATATTATATATTATTTAATTCTAGTGTTTTATTCATTAATAGTCTATCTTATTTTTCCACAATTCTCTCCCTTTATTAATTTAACAACATTATATGACCTCTACCCTTACATAATTTTTATTACTTCTAGTTTCCACTGTTTCCCGTTTTTTTCTTTTTGCAGACGAACTTTGACCCCCTTTTTAACTCTTAATTCTTAGTGCTTTCACCAAATACTGTTTATGTTTATCTAGTAATTCTATCAATATTCAGTGGTCGAAGTGGGGGGGGGGGGGGGATACGTAGGATGACATCCCTCTACTTTTTGTATTTACATTTTTCATCCCTCTACTTATTTTGTCTAGAATAACGCATTCCTCTAAGACTTGTGTTTTAAAATGAAATAATTATTATGATTTTATATTTATACCTATGTATAAGAAAACTTTTATTTTTCGTATAGGCCGTTTCGCAATCATATTATCTATACCCGTATTTAGAGCCACGGATTAAGAATTTACATAATGATAATATACCATATACCTTAGTCGTGTTTAGAGCTAATAACATAATATTTTAATATCACAAAATAATAACATATTGATGATAATAAGTAGGGACGTAGCAACTAGTAATATGCTAAAATATCTAAACGTCATTTCTGACAATATTTTGTTGATAACTGATAAGTAGATGTGTATACGTGAACGTGAGTCGATCAATTTCTAAATTTAGCCCATGGATAGAATATTGGTATGAGTGTAAAGACCACAATTAAACATGTATACTTTTGATAATGATTATCAGATTATGGTTATGCGTGTCAGTATTCAGTAGGTAGTAATTGATTATACTAGACATTATTACAAATACAATAGTATTAGTATTAGCACGTTAGTGTTCGACGCCAGTAGCCAGTATATTCTAAGTTATAAGTATAGACTATTAGACTGTGGATAAATAAGTATATCTTAAGCATGTCTTTATTAAATTGGTTAAACAAAACAAACGTAAACCCAATCGACGATTCATTGATTTCTACTCAAGCAATAATGAAAGCATCATCTAATAAAGCTGAGACAGTGGTACAGAAGTGAGTACAGTCTTTGGGAGCAATTAATGTAATCTACATATTCATTATTATAAGAGATTAAGTTTTTTTTATATACTTTAATAATTAATTAAAGAAAAAGTGTTTGCTAGATTAAGTACAAAAATGTTTTACTTTAATATTAATTAATACTTTTATAATAATAATAATAAATACTATATAGTTTGTCATATTACATATTATATTGTTAGTATTAATTACAATTTACAAATTTAACTATATAATCTAAAATTTCCACAGAAAAATATTATAAATAAAATATTTTATCAGTTTTTTTTGAAAAATTTGAAAATATGTTATTTATTGTTTAGTTTTAAAGATTATTTAGGATCGAAAAGATTGTAGTATTCTGATGCATAAACAAAATGTGAACTATAAAAAAAAATACTATACAAGGTATAAAGAATGTTATGAATGTTATGATGATATCAGGAAATCTGAATTGTTGATAGGCATCCCTTCACATTATCTTGAGCCATTTCGACCACGTGACATATTTCTCTGAACCCCAGCATATTTTTATATTTTTCTTCTATAGGTAACAACCGGTTATTTCCTATCCATTAATATAACTGCCGAAGATGGAAAATTGACTACTATTGGTATAATCGCGATATATACATATATTTTTGTTATTTCATCTGCCTTGATCAACATTTTCTCCCATGGTTGAATATATCTTTCTACCTTTCTATTTGATTGTGCATTAGATGAGCTTGATACTATGTGCTCTATATACCACTCATTTACAAATTTTTGAAACTCTTACTATGGATATTGAGTACCACTGTCAGACCTAATAATATCAGGTACACAATGCCTGGAAAAATTCCATTTAATTCCATTAATTTGGTTCCGACTAGTTAATTTTTGTATCATTACAAATTCTATGAATTTAAGAAGAATAATCCATTAACAAAACATAGTTTTTTTCCTTGAAAATGAAACAAATCTATTCACTACTACAAGCTATGGTTTATCTGGGTACTTAACAAACACTCATCAGCTCTTTTGTGTCTGTTTTCTAAAATTTTAAAACATGTAACCTATTTTATACTGAAAAATTATTTGAATACCAACATGAGTACTTTACAACACTGTTTATTAATCAATACATATTAATTCATTATAATAGACAATAAATAATTTATTTAATACAGTTTATCAAAATACCAACTGACTAGGTTCTAACAATTTAAATAAAATATAATGTCATAAGAAAATACTTAAATTTAAAGACAATCAGATAATAATAAAATGTATACACGGTGCATCAAGAGTAATCAAAGATAATCTACATTCATTCCTAGCATAATTATAGTCAATCATCATTTTTTTTTGTTGAAAAAATATCATAAAAAAAGTACTTTAATCTAATCTACATAATTAAAATAGTATAGGTACCTTGGTAATATAAATTATTAATGTTAAAAATAAACGTAATTCTATGTACCTAATTAGAAACATTTTTCAACAAATTTATAAATTAATGTTATAAACCAAAAAGCTGCTATTAACTATATTATGATACATTATCTTTAGAACTCTACATGATTGAACAAGTCAATCCAGTCAACCGAATATAAAAACATTGGTCAATATCGTATAATATAATATTATAGTTGTAGTAATATTGTGTTATTGTGAATTGTGATGTTTAAGTTGTCTTACTAATAATCTAGTAAAAGTTTAGTCTAATCAACATATTGTAAACAACATTAGTCATATTAGTTTTCTATATTATGCATTGGTTACCCATAAACCTTAACTAAAAGCTAAAAGATAAAGAGGGAGCCATAGTGGTAGTTCCCATGGCGACATGGGTAACGCTGATCGTGTTGTTCCACATTTCTGCAAAAGTAGAACTTCTGTATAATATCTGGACACATGATTTATTAATTTTAGTTAGAATGGGTTTAAAGAAATGTATAAAAAAAAAAATAAGAAAAAATGTTCTTGGAATTTAAATTATTTATGTTACCTATAATTTAATTATATTAAAACAGAATTGTATAATTAATACTTTTTTTGAAATGTCCTATAAAAATGATTTACCTATATTTTATGTTCTTTTGTTCAATATAGTTAGATTTGGTTGGAAATCAATCGACAGCTGCCACGTGCCGTACATCATACGTTTGATTGATGGCAAACATTTATATTTTGTATCATTACGTATGGCTCAAACTCATCTACTCGCAGGTTATTTACATTTTTTACATGTAGATATAAATAAATGCTTATCAGTAAATAGTCATACTATCACTGGTTCTGAAGCTAAGTTATTAAATGAAATCAACGTATTTCATACTGACTCTGCATATGGGAAAGAAATGTTTGTCGCTGGAAAAGATCAAGTAGTCCGTTTAGAAGATGTTCATGAATTGTATACATTCCTAAAAGTGTGTTATAATAGATTAAAAAATAAAAAAAGTCAACAAGAAAAATGCGGTTTTCTACGTATTAACCGTATGGAAATTGTGCCATATTGTATTAAGGATAACCAAAAATATGTTCCGCTATATTACTTCAAAAGTATCGACATTCGTAATGCTATAGAAATAGATCATTTAAACATGGCCTATATCAAGTTCTGTTGTCTAGTCCAGTGTATCAACAATGAATTGTTTAAAAAAAACTCTTTCTTAGTGATCAGTCTTGAGAATATAAAGAAATATTATCCAAAAGAAACCAGTTTTGAGGATTATTGGCCACCTGCGGAGGATTATTCGCGTCTACTAGTCAACAGCAACAGTAATGGCAACAGCTTCAGCTACAACACTGGTGAAGAATACAACAACGACGAAGAAAAGTAATTAGTGCTCAAACTTTGTTTTTTTAGAACAATTTCTTTGTCAGTTTTATATGCATGTAAATAAATATGAAGCGTGTACCTACTCTTTATGTTCTAAAAAATAAAATTTGAACTAATATAATTCTTCAACATTTTTTTTCATAGCTCACGAGGGCTAAAATACTTTTTCCCCTGACACACTTTGTGTCACTTGAAAATCAAAGTTTGTCCTCTGAATGACAAAGATGTGTCAAATTTTAATGTGTAAGGTAAGTACCTAGTATATAAAAGAGAGGTGATTTTAGGAGTTCAACCCTCACATGTCTGTTTTGCTTTAGAAATCTGTCAAAGCCCAAGGGTAACAGTTAAATTAATAAGCATGTGGTGTGTCCCCTGAAATTAGATGTATCTTATGCCCTGATAGCTATAGTATATATTTATATTAATTTTAAAATTTATGTTATTTAATGTTATTGCGTAATAATTATATATTTACGACTGTGCTTAAATAAAAATAATAATAATGTTAAAAAAAAATCGATTTTGGGTATAAAGATTAAAGACTTCTGATTATGACGACAGTCGAATTCAGTAGCGGCTCGTGAATAAATAATATATTCTGGGTAGACTATAATTGGCTTCTACGATTATAATAATCACAATATTCTACAATTATAATCAATTTTACAAAATCGTATCGACAAATTTTTTTTTTCGTTGGATACTAAATTTGCGACAGTGGTCGCCTATGCTACATTATACGCCTAAGCCTAGCTGATGATATGGATGGTGACACCCTTAAGTCACCGGTAAGTCCATTACTCTTGCGAAATAAAACTTTAGGGCAGATTAATTGATTGATAGGTACGTGTAGCACAATGATATATTAAATATTCCACGATAACAATAATGAACCGGCGGAGACGTCTCTCTGTTTCGGCGTAGGTACTGAAAAAGATACGTATAAAATATCGTTCACACGATCATGATAAGAATAATAATAATATTAATAATAACAATTAACAAAACCCAGTGACGACGACGGTAGATGCGCGTAGGTGAGTAGCAGCGGTGGTTGCAATGTTCGTGTACTTCTCCGTGTGCGGGTTGCGGCAAAGACTTGGACCGATATCCGGTCTATTTGAGTCGTTTCAACGGTGGCGGTGGCTATTATAACAGTAAATTTAAGTCGTGCGGCGGCAGCACGGGTGGCTCACTGCATTGGCCCCTATGGCGGTTTTAGACCGAACAGCAACCTGCGATGGA
>SSSL01000545.1:0-23457 GCA_008086715.1 Sitobion miscanthi
GAATACAAGAACTATCGAGGTTAAATGTAACCACTAACATTTATTATTTTGTTTGAAGTTTTTATCTCAATGAGTTCAATTTTTTCTATTTAACTTGTAATTCTAGCAAGTCAAAAAAAAAATTAGTTCAGTTGCTCGGTCTTGAATGAATTATGTTTCATGTTTGAAAACATTTACCTGATTTGTATTCTCTTTGCCACCCTTCTCAGTCTCAGTTTGTTCAAGTATATCATAGCAATCAAAAACAGCTACATTTTCATTTTCAACATCAGGATTACAATCTTCGGAATGTGACGAATCTAAATTACTCACTGATGGAAGGGGATCATTTGCAAATGACAATAGTTCATAGTACCTAAATAATATAATATTATATATATATTATACTTGCATTGATTATAAAATATAATTTTATAGTTTTAAATACATTGCGTTAGAAATTTGGAAATTAAAATTATTTAGGTACTTTTTACCATATTTACAATAAGTAAAAATGTAACAATATATTTATGATATACTTTTCTTTAATTATTATTTAAACTCAAAAATTGTATGGTTATAATAATTTTCCATTGCCTACCAAATTAAAAAAGTGAGTTTCTAAAACAGACTATATATTATTTTCCTATAACGTAATAATGTATTTATCATAATTATAAACTTACCACAATTATGGGGTATAAATATCATCAGACCCTTTACCGGATTGTTTAGACCTTTCGACTTTGGCCCTTTATTTCCTGACAGCTCTTCGAATATTTTGAATTTTGTCTTTAACCATCTTCACATTTGCATCTTTCATTCCGTTATATTTTAACTGATCATTTAACTCAGTATACGCTTTGTTTTTCAGGTTTTTATTTTTATATTCTTCTGTGTTAATTTTCCACAGACACTCTTTAGATCTGTAATGATCAATGAAGTCACTGAAGATAGACTTGTTCCACTCCATTATATAACTTATATTATAAGTTATAACTAAAATTTCACGAACAGCAGTACTGCAATAGTAATAAAACTAAAATTTCAAATAAACAACTTTTACTTTCACAGTTACATATTTGAACATTTGATAATATTATTGATAAAAAAAATAGGTGATAACGTGAGAATTCATTATCAATATTTATTCTGTAGGACCCTGAATCTTCAAGCTTTCACTCTTATGCTACTCAAAAATAAAAGTCGAAGCTCCTCGTCCCAAAAAAGACACCTCCCAATGCCTTCGATGTCAATCATATGGTCATACACGCACTTACTGCAACCACCACCCCAGATGTGTTCGCTGCGGTGATCCCCATGACTTATCACAATGCCAAAAAGATCGAACCCAACCCACGAAATGTGCCCTATGCGGTGGCCCACATCCTGCCAACTACAAAGGTTGCTCAGTGCACAAAGAACTCAGCAAAAATAGAAAACACTTACCATCGAATCCCTGGCACAAAAACGCACAGAACCACCAAACATCTTCCTCCTCACAAGAACCTCACAAAAACACCAACGTGGAATTCCCTCTCTTGCCACAAAATACGCCCAATCATTAACACAGAACACATCATGAATCTCCTATCCCTAGTGTTCTGAATAACACAACGGATCAGCTTACGTTTTTCATCATGGCATTCAGATCTCTAATCAATCCCCTGATATCCCTACTTACATCACTCATCGAAAAACTTATCTCAAAAAATGGCGGAAAATAAGTTATCCGCCTTAAACATTCTTCAATGGAACGCAAACGGAATCACCAATAACACGGAAGAACTTAAACTTGTTCTAGCAGAAAAAAACATAGATATAGCTCTCATCTCCGAATCTCATCTCACCTCCAGTTCAAAATTTAAAATGTTCGGATACGATTGCCTCCAAGCCAATCACCCCGATGACTCAGCTCATGCTGGTGCCGCACTACTAATTTCTACCAAAATTCCACAATCACCTTTTCATCCTAAATCTAACCAACACATGCAGATAGTCGCTACATCTATAAATATTAACTCCATACCCACGTCTATTGCATTAGACTACTTCCCACCTGGATCACCTTTTCCGGCAGAAGATCTGTCACTATTTCTTCAAACACTTAATCACACATACATCATAGGTGCTAACTTTATTGCGAAGTATGAAGCATGGGGCTGTCACTCAAAGAACACTAGAGGTCGCATTCTACACAACTTTATAACAATCAAGCGCTCTAAGGTTATCTCTCCAGCCTCCCCCACCTACTGGCCAACCCACGCAAATCGTCACACTGATTATCTTGATTTTTTTCTATCTAATCTCCCCAATCACATCCATAAAAATATTTCTAACCTTAATGACCCTGCATCTAACCACACACCGATCATCCTCAAAATTCAAGCAAATATTCCCTTCCACCCATTCGTTAAAAAACGCACAGATTGGTACAAATTTCGCAATATTGTGTCAACTTCTTCCTCTTTAAAAAATCCCACCGATATTGATACTGCCATAAACACCCTCACAAACAACATTCAAGACTCATCTTCCACCACATCTGCAACTCAAGACAACTCCAGTAGAAATACCACTCCGAAAATAAGAGAGCTCAAATCTCAAAAACGCCGGGCTCGAAACACTTGACAACGAACTCACTACCCGATTGACAAACAACGGTACAACTATTTTTCCAACAAACTCAAGTCAGCTCTCAAGAAACATAAAAATCAACTATACAATTCCCATATTCAATCTCTTTCACCCTCAAATGGGTCTCTCTGGAGAAAAATCAAAGCTCTTTTAAAGTATAAATCTACCATCAGAACAATAATCTTGCTACCACCGACCAAGATAAATCAGATCTGCTGGCTAACCATCTTGCAAATACATTTAAACCTCACAACATTTCCCATGATGATACTCACATGCTTCAAGTTGATCAATTCATCTCATCGCCTCTGCCCATGGCACTTCCAGCTTCCCCAACTACTCTTGGCGAAGTTCTATCAATTGTTAAAAAACTCAGGAAAAATAAGTCCCCCGGCCATGATCTCATTAACAACAAAATAGTAAAAAACTTACTACCAAAAACCATCATTCTTCTCACCTACATCTTCGATGCTATATTTCTTATTTCCCTACCACTTGGAAATCAGCACTAAATGTTACTATACTTAAACCAGGCAAACAATCTGTTTGCCTGAATCGTATAGACCAATCAGCTTACTACCCACGTTTGGAAAAAATTTTGAAAAACTTCTTCTCAAAAGACTTGTGAATACCGCACTCAAACAAAATGCCCTTCCCAGTTTTCAATTTGGTTTCCGTGCCAAACAAGCAACTTTTCACCAGATCCACCATGTAGTGGACCACATTGCTACATCTCTAGAAACAAAAAAATACTGCTTAGGACTTTTTTTCGACGTAGCTCAAGCCTTCGACACCGTCTGCCACGATGGTTTATTATACAAACTTAAAAAAATCTTCCCGGCCCCCTATTAATCACTTCTAAAATCATACCTAACCACATTTTCCAGCACACAAAACATTCTAGCCGGTGTTCCTCAGGGAAGCGACATCGCTCCTTTCCTATACACATTGTTCACAGCTGACATTCCTACAACGGATAACACCCTAATAGGGACATATGCCGACGACACCGTAATCCTTTCATATAGTCAAGACCCCTTCGAAGCAAGCAGCCTACTTCAAAATCATCTGAACAGCTTATGTCACTGGTTCAAATCTTGGAAAATCAAGATCAACGACTCCAAGTCTTCTCATGTCACTTTCTCCCTCCACCCCGGCGACTGTCCTCATATAACATTCGAGAATGCAATCATTCCTCACTCAAATGAAGTCAAATATCTAGGCTTACTGTTTGACAGAAGGCTCACCCGGGGCCCCCGCCTCAAAACCAAACGCAAACAACTAAATAGCCGCCTTCACATCCTTAGGCCTCTCATGAAATCTAATATGCACATCTCCAACCGTCTACTACTTTACAAATCCCTTCTGCAACCTATCTGGTCATACGGAATCGTTCTCTGGGGTACCACTAAACCATCGAACACTAGAACCATACAAGCATTCCAAGCCATCTGCCTCCGCATGATTGCTAAAGCCCCTTGGTACGTCACAAATGTTGCTCTTCATAATGACCTCCAAATCCCAACCATCAAACATACAGCTATCAAATATTATCTTCGCCTGTACTCCAATATGGAACATCACTCAAACCCCCTCATCGCTCAACTTCATACCAATGCTCTTCCTGACAACCCAGCCAGACGCCTCAAACGTGAATGGCCCAGAGATCTTCTCAACGCACATTAAACTTAACCATGTATATTACTATTACTCCCTAAATTACCTTCCACGTAGAAATTTCTAATGTGAAACTTCTACTCATTGTACTTACCTCATTGCCACTTATAATTATTATCACATTTACTTATTGTACCATTATTGTATAGATTGTAAATTTTCACAAATAAACGACATTTAAAAAAAAAAAAAAGGACCCGGTCCTTGTCATTAGTGGCCGTTCAAAGATTTGATCCGTAGAACTTATTCCGTCGGATTTTTTATGCCAAACAGATTCTATCCAGTGATCACTACACATGAGTGAATTTACTAGCGGACTTGATCTTTCGAGCACCAAATCCGTCAAAAAATCCTATCATGTATGGCGGGCTATTGAGAAGGAAAAGGAAATGAAGTTAGCTGTCCGTCATGATTGATCTTCAATCTACATGGGATATTGTTGATGTTATAAAAATTTTAGGATCAAGTGGTTGGTAAAATTTAAATTTATACTGCTAAGTAATAAGTACTTAATACCTACTAATATAATTAATAACATAATATTTAAACTATAATGCTAGTATAACTTATAAGTAATTACTAGGGCTCGGAAGTTGAGGCATTTTGCATTTTTTTTTTGGAACTCTTTAGACGATGCTCTCCTGGCTACAAATGCGTTTTATTAGCATGTGAAACTGAAAAACTAAATTTTATTTTGCATTTTTATGCATTTTTTGGCTTTCTTTACTTTTAAGTCATTTTTTGACATTTTTAGGTCATTTTTCGACAATTTTAGCTCATTTTTCGACATTTTTAGTCATTTTTACTGATTTCACACTAGTATTCACTTCTTATCGTTTCTTGTCTATGCCGATAACTTAAAACTTGGAAATTACCACGGACTAAGATTAGTACCTATTCGATTTTATCTCGCCGATTACATTTTGTCGTTGTCGTATTATAGTGAATAATATTATACCTACATTTTATTATTTTTTCCTAATATTCGATTAGTATCCGATTTTATCTCGCCGATTACAGTCGTCGCGTCGTTGTCGTGTAAAAGTGAATAATACCTATTATACCTACATTTTATTATTTTTCGTAATATTTTCGAAATGCCGAAAATTAAAACGTCGGTTAGTGCTCGTCTGCGTGCATTTGTGTCGGAATTCGGCGACGATATTTTTTCTTCCGATGGCACAGTTCTTTATTGTAAAGTATGTGAAGTAAAGGTGGCCTCAGAAAAAAAATTTACTATTGAACAACACATTTCCCGTATAAAACATAAAAATGGTATAGAGCGCAAACATTTAAAAGAAAGTCAAAGTTTTCTTACTACGTCGTCAAAAAAATCTACTTTTAATTACGATTTACGTCAAGCTCTTTTATCAGCCAATATTCCCCTACACAAAATATCAAATGAATTATTCCGTGCATTTTTGGAAAAATACACGCACAAAAGTATTCCTGACGAATCAACGCTAAGGAAAACCTATGTTGTTCAATGTTACGAAGACTGTATTAACAAAATAAGAAGTTATTGCGAAAACCAAAAGCTATGGGTTTCTATAGACGAAACCACGGATTCAGTAGGACGGTATGTGGCTAACGTGATTGTCGGTACATTGGAAGTCGGAGGCCCGGGGAAAATATTTTTGCTCAATTCAGAAATTTTAGAAAGAGCTCCATCGCCAAATTATTAGATACATCTCTACATATGTTATGGCCTCAAGAAATAAAGCATGACAATATTTTGTTGTTCTTAAGTGATGCCGCTCCCTATATGATGAAAGCTGGCAGAGGTCTAAAAATCCTGTACTCTAAAATGGAACACGTAAGTTGTTTGGCCCATGGATTACATAGGGTTGCGGAAGAGATTCGAAAACACTTCCCAAAAGTAGATCAGTTAATATCGAACATCAAAAAAATATTTTTGATCCATCACGTGTTCAATATTTCAAGGAAATGGCACCTAATATTCCTCTACCACCACAACCGGTATTGACAAGATGGGGTACATGGTTAAAAACTGCTACTTATTTTTGTGAACATTTTGAAATTTTGAAAACTATTATTATGGGACTAAACAAAAATGATTCTACGTCAGTTGAAAAAGCACAGGATCTTATAAGCGATGATAATGTAAAACATAATTTAATTTACATTAACGCAAACTTTGGAACTCTGGCCGATTCTATTACCAAGTTAGAAACTTCAGGACTCAGGCTTTATGATTCAATACAAATTGTACAAGATATTTTAATTAAAATCGAATCAGCAGCAGTTAATAGAATTGGAAATGAAATAAAAAACAAATTTAATGCGGTACTTGCCAAAAATACTGGATTTCAAACGATGTCAACAATTTCTAAAATTTTAAATGATGAAGAAGCTTCAAGTGATTGTTTTCCGGATAATTTCAGTGCTGATGATTTGGTCCATTTCAGATTTGCCCCAATCACTTCAGTAGACGTGGAGAGAAGTTTTTCCAAATATAAAAATTTACTAACAGATAATCGTCGTTCATTTACTTTCGATAATATAAAATACTCTCTAATTGTACAATGCAATGATTTTGATTTTTAAATAATTTGTAAGCATTGATAAATTTATAAAACAAATATTTTTAATTTTTTAATTTTCCTATTTTAAGGACATTTTTGTCATTTTTATGTCATATTTTGAATTTTATAGTAAAATAGAGTAAAATATTTAAAAAAATGTATTTTTATTAATATAAAACTAATATATGTAATTTTTTTAGGTCATTTTTTTAGGACATTTTTTGCTATTTTTATGGTCATTTTTTATTGTTTTTAAGGTCATCAACTTCCGAGCCCTAGTAATTACCTATGCTATTTTTGTTTAAATTAATAAAAATCGCTGAAATGTACTTAACCACCCCATGTAAATTTTTGATTTTTTTTGTTTGGAACTTATCCATATTAACTATTTAAGAACAATGGTACAATCAGAATTTGTTGGTCAGTGTTCAAAGTGACGCTTGACGGACTAATGACTTTAGTATTAGTATAAATGAATAACAACACGACAATATGATTATGTATAAGTATAATATATAATAACGTGCAACTGGACTATTTAACTGTGACAGTACACACACACCGTATACGCACTGTACGACGGTGGCTGTGCAAGTAAGTATTACATACTACAAAGGTCCTATATATATACACCACCGAGGTCGTGTTACATCCGTAAAGAGAGTGAGTCGTATACTCGTATAACAAGTTACTAAAATATACACACGTGTCAAGGTTGACTACTAGTATTAATTGTATATTTCAACAGTCAGACATGTTATGGCCTTTGGATGTTAGCAATAGACTTACCTATATTACTATAATATGCCGTCGAGTCTAGTGACTGGTCATCCTCTAACTTGCTCCTAATACTTGAACTGTATCATTGGTGGGTAGGCATTAAAAAACACAAAATCGTAAATTTTAAAAATTTAATATAAGTAAAAAATAAACATCGAAAAATTTGTATGGGCTGGTAAAGTGCATTTGTTCCATAAAAATAACCTTTATTAATGTATAGCTGATAGTTTAAACTTTTAACTCATTTTTATTATGATATTTTAATTGTTTTTTTTTATAGTTAAGTTAAATGTGTTTGGTTATTTCAATTTGTAGTATTTGAATACGTCGATACCGATCCTACGAATAGTGCGGTTGTCGGCAACCACTTGCGTCAAGGGTTGAAGGCTGGAGCGGGGAGAGGTTACTCAATTTGTACAATATAATCAAAAGTTTAGGGTCGGAAACACGTATATTGCAATAAATCACATAAATTCGAATAGCGAGCGCCCAAAAATAGTAAAATTAACTTAAAACTAAAATACCACAGATGGTGAACAATAATTATATAAACAGCCCACTGACACGTGGGACTAAAACAAATGATAGACCTGGCTATAACTACAGCAACTGCGTGGCTCGGCGACTGCGGCGATCCTTGGTGCCGAACAATATCGGTCCCTCGCCGGAACGGCGACGGCGGACAAATCTTCGGCTCGTCGCTCGACGATGATGGCCCGTGGTTCTACGCGAGTAACGCGAACGTGAAAGTAGTATAATATTCACGTACTTTTCCGTGGCAAACACTCGCAATCACGCGGGGGATAAAGAACGCGCGCACGGCGTAAATACACGAGAGCGGAGGCTCGATGTATGCTCAACGTCCAGCGTCGATCATGACAGACCCGACAGACAAACAGACGTGATCACACGCGAATTTTTATTTTACTCGATGTAAATAGGTACGTATCGCGACAACGATAATAACGCGAAAACGTACTTCAGTAATAGGTAGGTACTAGGTACCGACCGTGGCCGCAGATCACAGCTCGGGCCCACGGACACCTCGTGTTCACACGAGGTTTTACGACACACGGAAACGATAGCGCGGACGTTACACTACGTTCAGCCGTTGGAAAAATACAAACGACACAAAGTTCGCGACGACCGACGGCCAGCTCGTCGACCGTTGATGGCGGCGCGGTAACCACGGAGGGGGAACGCGTCGCGCGGAGCTTCGACATTTCGCGCGACTTGGAGCGTCCATGATTTTTTAAACAAAAATAAATTATCATTCAATATAATACTTCAATTACACTATTGATCAATACCTATATTACAATTATAAGTAGGTAATGGTTAAATAATATACTTAATTAATTTGAGTACATTAATATAGAATGGGACGCAGATTTTAAATAAAACAAAGTTTTAATGCAGTAATAGTACCTAATATATTGTTTATTATTTATTAATTCATATTTATTAAAGAATACAATTTATTGTTTGTTATTTTTTTCAACTGCGTTGTTCAGAAGCCTAAATTTAGAGTGATTGAGCCAGTTTGCTAGTGAGTCATTAAAATCTTTATTGATCTTATCTTTGTATTTTTGGTAGATTCTTAGTGCATCTAAAACAAATAAAACACACATTAAGTTAATACAAAAAAAATTTCCACCACAAAATGTAACATTATAATATTTATTACTAGGGCTCGGATTGGAATGCAAATACCTTTTTTAATGATACTAGAAAAATAATTTTTATATCAAAATGTGTTCCATTTAATTTCTAATAATAGTTGAATTTTTTTTTTGCTTTTTTACTTATAATTGCCTTTTTGATTTTTTTAAATTTTAATTAATCTGACAGTTTTTATATATGTATAAGCAGTACAAATTGATAAGAGCTTGTGATGATGTTACGTCCCAACCGACATCGATATATACATCAACGCAGAAATGAAATACGAGATGTACTAAGTTATGATGAATGTTTATTAACGAAATACAAGATTACAATGTTATAATATAAGGTGTAAAAAGAGTGGTGTTACGACTCTTTAGGATAAAGTTTATACTGTGAGTGGTGTTGCGACCTGCCTCAGAATGTCCCTAACCGTCTGACGAGCTCTTGTCGTGGGCTTCTATATATATGATTGAGTCCTTTGGAGTGGGTGGTCGTATCAGTGGCTAAAGTTGGTCATGAGACAGAGTTCGGGTCTCGTACTTGGTATGCTGGTCGACTCATATTCTTCGTATGCGTGTTGGCTTTCCAGGAAAGATACGTTTGATGACACCTTCTATAGTTTAATTGTTTTCACTACGCTTTTGCAACGACCTCCGCATGTTATGCTATACTAATTGCCTTATTAGTTATACCGTTACTGTGGTATATGGTGTCAAATATTATTAGAGACGTGCGGGCGCGCTTTGCATAGTTAATATATGATTCCTTACTTAGTGGGTACGTTACAATGACTACACATTGTCGATGTTATGTTTAAAATTATTCGAATGTGTTATATTATTAGCAATACTTTTTCATATCGCTACATACTTTATTGAGTGTGGTAAGTTAATTTAACGTCTAAGAAAGATGAAACTACCTACAGGTACTACCCATCGATAGATTAAAATATATGTCCGTCGTTTAATCATTTTTCCACAAATGTTTTTTTTTTGCCTCTTTCACATTTTTAATTGTTTAAACTGCCTTTATATCCAAGTTCTATTTATTACATTTACATACATAACTAATTTTAAGAATATAGGTCTTATTAAGGTAGCTTATAAAAATTATCTTACATTTAGGTACTTTGTATTTAAACATACTTATGTTCTAACTTGAAACATAATCTAACAATAAGAAAAATTTTATATATTCATGTAGTTTAACATATATTTAATAATCAATAATAATATTATCTTATTTTAAGGTAAATAATTAATAATTATGATTGTCTAATTTTCAATTTATTAGTAATGTATTTTAAAACATAAATATTTTATAAAGAATTCTTCTAAAGAATTTAGGCTCTCTAGTTCTCTCAAAGCTTTATATTGCTCCCTTGTATGGCCTCTTTTAGAATATTCTTCCATTTTGTGGGACCCTTTTATAGCAGCAGACTCTTTTTGCATTGAGAGGGTCCAGAGGCGTTTTTGTTCTTCGGCGTCATTCATTTTACAAATTCCACATCCACCACTCTTGTCCCTGGCAGATAGAAGAGTAGTAAGGAGGTACGTATAGTACACTTTTATTTTTTAGCCAATTGTTTTATTAATTTTATTAATCTTACGTTCCCCTGAAATTAAGGGTACGTCAGGTTTTGTATAAAAGCCCATAAATTCCAATAAAATATTGGATTTTATAATCCAAATATAATTTTATTATAACTTACTTTGTTCAAATTTGATTTCATTATAATTAAGAAATTTTATAAAATTATGCATTTTATATCTATTATTGACACGTGTCCCATTTGGACACGTGTCAATGTTGTCACTAAAACCGACCTATGAAAAATTACAAAAATCTAAACTTTTTCTTGATTTATTTACAAAAAATCTAAAAAAATCTGTTAAAATTACAAAAAAATTTAAACTATTAGATCGGGTAGTTTGACCACATTGACAAAACATAAAAACCGACCTTATATTTTCCTGTGAAAAAATTACAAAAATCTAAACTTTTTCTTGATTTATTTACAAAAATCTAAACTTATCTGTTAAAATTATAATAATGATAATTGTAATTCTTCTTCATAAAATGTACCTTCTATATCATAAATTATATAATAAACAACATTTGATATAAAAACTTTTTCAATTGTAAATATTTCCTTAGACTAATTTGTTTTCAATTTATTTCTATATACATCTACTATGGTTGATAATCTAACTCTATCATTAATCTCAAATTTAGGTTCAGAATTATTAATATCATATTTATAAACACTATTAAGTAAATCATTCTCGTTTTTCTTATTTACATCAGCCAGTTTCATTTTTATCGTTCTATGATATGTATTATTATATGTCTTAATAATTTTTGGTAATTCAGTAATCCATACATTGTTTAAATAAAGCACTTTCTTTAATTTATCACCCAATGTTCTATTAAAACGTTCTATTATAGATGCCTTTTTATCAGTACCTGTACTATACATTGTTATGTTATATTTATTTAGTATTTGTTTTAAATCCTTATTATAAAATTCCTTACCCTTATCTACATGTAATTTCTTAGGTACATTATGTTTAAATATTTGTGAAAATGCCTCAGATACTTCCAATCCACTTTTCGTTTTCAAAGGTATTGAATAAACATATTTAGAAAATGTATCAATAACATTAAGTATATATTTAAAGCCATTATTAGCTTTATACAATGTCTTATGATCATCATTAACTTTAATTTCATTATATTTATTTCTTAAATTATAATTGGGATCACTATTTGTAGATTTCGGTCTATAAAAACAGTACAAATCAGCCTGCCAAGTTTCATTTATACCTCTTTGTATAAAATGTCTTGTTTCAAAATGTTTTCTAGCTGGTTTAAATAATTCATAAACTTCTAAAAGTTCTGGTGACTTTGGTATATTATTTTTATTCTTATTACATATTTTACATACTGATAATCTCCTATATTTATTATTTTTTTTAATAAATTCAGGAATACCTATACTTCTAGTTTGTGATTTACATATTTTACAATAATCCATTTATTTAAGATATATATTTTATATATTTTCTCTAATTGTATTATTGGTAAGATCATAAAAAAATTCTGTACCAGATACTAAACAAACATAACAATTGGTATTAGCAGGCACATCTTCATTGAAATCTGCATGTAAGATAATACTTGATTTAGATCCAGAAATCTGTGATGGTTGCCTACTCAAATTAATTACAAAAAATGGTCAGGTATTTTTAAATTGTTCTGGAGTTATATACATTAAAGATAAATCTCTATGTACTCTATTATAAACGTTCTTATAACTCATTAACATAAGATAAGCTCTATTAAATTTTCCTTTTTTAAAATCTATGTCTAATAATCGTTCTGGATACTTCATACCACCAATATCCAACCAAATATTTTTCAAATTACAATTATTAAAATCTATTGGATCTGTTACTTGGTTATTTAATCTACCTGTTTGAAAAGCTACAATAGCAAATAAAGGATTATGGATATTTGTATACGTATTTGTTATATCTTTGTGTAGTGTTTTATTAGTAATAATATTACTTAGTTCAATACATTGCCATGATTTGAATCTAAATGTATATTCATTTCTCTTGGACAATAAAACTAAATCATTTATCAATTTAAATTTATACGCATCTTTATAAGTCACAATTGGTATGCTAATAAGTAATTCTTCAATAACAATTTTTCCTTTTCCAGGCACCAAATCTGTTTTATCATTTTTGTCTCTAAATAAAGCATCATCGTCAGTACGCCTTACAAATTGTATTTCAAAACCTCCTCTATATACTGGGTATTGTATATCCTTAAAAAACCCTAAACACAAATTAGACAAGTTACCAATAGCACTAAAATTACCACCACCACTAAATGTTGATTGAAATCCACTATTTATTGTTGGTCCACTAAGATCTGCAGAATAACTAATTGTACCTTTAATCAAACTAGCTCTACCAACATTATCAATTCTATCTAATTCTTTACTATGCTTTTTAACACAAATTGAATCAAACAAAAATCCAGGAAAATTGTCAACTAATATTACATTTGATCATTTAGGATAATTAGTACCATCAGCCTGTAAAACTTCACCAGAAATTTCAAATATTGCTTTTTAAACATTTAAGAAACTATCTTCTTCTAATATTTTAAAAGTAGTAATTTTATTAGGAGTATTAAGATTTGCTGTTGTTATAGGTTCAAATACTTTATCCTGTTCACGGATAATAGCATGGTCATATGATGCAAATATATCTTCCATTTATAAGGAAAAAAATTTAATAAAGTTTTATAATTTAAAATTCTTAATAAAATCTTAACATAAATAACCACATATAGGTGGATCAGTATAAGTTTGTCGTTGATCAGTGGTGTAATATAAATCATCTTTTCCTAAATAATTTACAACTTCTTTAGGTGGAGGGGAATCTCCAAAAGAGTCAAAATATACTTTATTATTATCATATTTTAACCATGCAACCTAATGTGAACCAGGTTGATTAGAATTATTTAAATTTAATATTCCACATTCATTTTTCCAAGGTGCTGTTGGTAACTCATTTTTCATAAAACAGCCTCTAAAATTCTTAATATTTTTTCCTGCTTTAATAATATCATAATTAGTTAACGGTTTAATTTCTTTTTCTTTATATTTTCTTTTTTGTTTTTTTTTTAACCTGAACCAATCTGTAAGGTCTTAATTTTTTTAACATTTTCTTCCATCATTTTATTATGTCGTTCCATCTCATCTCGTTTTAATTTCTTATCTTTTGCATCAATAACAGTATTTGCAATAGCACTAGCACCTCCTGATAATGCGCTAAGAGCCCCTATACCTGCTATGATAAGAGGTAAAAAACCACCTACTTTAACTTTATTTCCAAATTGAGTTTTCGTAATTTTTAATCTCACCCCCTTTTTATCTTTTTTAGCTTTAGTTAACTTATTATTTTGTCTATCAGTTAAATTAAATTTGTTTTTTTTCCGTTACCAATTTGTGTATGCTTTAATTGAATAATTACATCAGTTTTGTTTTCATAAGCTTTTACAAGCTTTTTTACTTGAGAATCACTCAAATCTAAATTCATTTAATACAAATAAAATTTATTAAAAATTAAATAAATCCCAACCAAAATATCTCTTTGCTTTCATTGTATTTGCGGTTATTAAAGCAGCTGTTTTTTCACCTAAAGATGCATCTGGATCTAAAAATCTATCCCATGCTTCATCTTCCAAAATTTTATCTCCAATATGTCTTGTTTTAATATCTTTATGTTCTTTATAAAAATAATCATGTTCCATTGCAGCTTGTAACGTCACAGCATTTTTTGCATTAATATTATTATATCACAAACATACCTGTACCCATATTGCCACTAATGAGCGTACCTTCGTTATATATTATTATGATTATCGCGCGCTAATGCAGAAATGACCGCAGTATTAGGTAATATTTGTCCCCTGGCCCCCACAAACCCGCAGAGTACGGTGTCCATATGTCGCCACGCACGGCCGCCGTTGCTGTCGGCGCTTTCGTCGCGTCCGGCGGCATCGCACCGGCGGAACAATACTGTACACCCCGAAAATATGATGTATTCCCGCAATATGACGACACTGACCTGCCCCACTCAACACTCAAAAGCTCCGCCGCTGGCATAAGACCACCGCCGTCGCCGGGTTTCCGTTACAATTGTTCTTTCTCTTCGCTACCTACGCTGTGCCTGGTCGGTACTCTTTTTCTCACGGCTCCACACCTGCCCAGTCGACACCATCCACCCGTCTGTTCGACGACCAACGCGCAACCACCCAGGAACCACGAGGCACACAGATTTTTTTTTGTCTCACCAACCGCCAACTGCCGTCAACATTTTTCGACGCCAGTAGTCAACCACGATGATGGGCTAGGTCCGCCATGAGGGCCCGGGCGGCGGCCGACAGCTCCTACCAACATCAACCATGCAGTCATCACGTCAAAGTCGTAATATGTCAAATTTCCCCTGTCCCCCCTTTACCAGCACGTAGGCCACAGGTTATACGAAATTCATGTTCGTATAATCTGTGCGCCAGGGAAGCGTCGCAAGACGCGGGTCCCGAAAAAACAAATCAAATGTCCCCTGTTTCGGCTTTGACAAACCCAGCACGTTTTCCCGGTAACCCTGCGAGGACACACCATGCATGATATGGTGGGTCGCCTCCCGTGGGCCGGGAAAGCATGCGCCTCGTTAAAATTATTTTTGTATTTGCTATGTGCTGCTAGATATTCTTTAATGTTTGTCCAATTTAATATATATACTGTTCATAACAGATTTCATATCATGATTACTATTATTATTATACCATTTCCCCTCAAATAAATAAATCCTCGGCATTCAATTGCCGTTGCGTGTTCAAAGCCTGTGAGCTCCACCGACTTGGCCCTCGGGTCATCACGCGGTGCGGCTCACAGGTCGCGACAGAAGTGTCCCCCTTCTGTCGTGGGTGGTTTACGGAGCCCTAAAAAGCTCCGGATTCTCACAAGCTTTATCTAATTTATTTACCGGTTTTCTATTTTTTTCTAAATCAGTAAATGGACCGAGATAATTATACCCAGGCCAATGTATTTCCGGCATAAATTTACTGTTTAAAAGATTATTCATAAGACCTGATCCTTCAACAACTTTCTCAGGCAAACTTTTTACGTAAGATATTAAATACTCAATTCCTTGTGGGGTAGTAGCTAATCTTTCCAACTCAGAACTAAAAAAATGTACAATACCAATCTTTTCATTATGAAAATTATTATTTCCGGCTTTTTCTTCACTAGCAATAAAATATAATCTCTTTAATAATTCACTTAAATTATGTATATATTTATACTCAATACGATCTTCTGAATATTTTTTTAAACCACTTCCTTCTTTTTCGGATTCTTCAACTTGTAAATCTATTACTTTTGTTAATTTCTTTTTGTCTTTTTTGATCACATTTCCAGGTAAACTATGCCAAATAGGTTTAATCATTTTCAAATATTTTTCTCCTTTACTTGATTTAACATTTCCAGTATTTTTATCATTATTTTGATACATTGAATCAGTCTGAATTAATATATCTTTATAATTGTCAAAATCTTTCTCTGTATAATAATTGGGTGTTGCATACACAGAATAACATAACAATCTAAATAATCCTTCTGTTCCTTCATATGTTTTTCCATTTATAATTAAATTATCATCCTTAAATTTTACTACATCTTTTCCAATCATATATTGCCTATTAGGATTATTATAATATAATCCAAAAACTGAATCATTACTCCGTGGTAAATATTTTGATGTATTTGGGCCTAATACTATGGTGTTATTTGGACTTAGAGGTATATTTTTTCTAATTGGTGATCTTATTTCTAAAGGTGATTTTGTACCTAAAGTTGGCTTGATTGGAGTATTTACACCATCTGTCAACCTTAACATTTCAGGGCGCCTTAAGGGTACTAGCATTTTATGAATATCTTCATCAGTTTTAATATTTATTTCTTTACTTCATTAACTGCATTTACAATATTTTTTAATTCATTCGTTACAGGACCAAATGATTTCTCTTTTCCTCTTCAATATATATGTTCCTTAAAGTTGCTTTTTTAAACCCCTTTTTCAGGTTATTTTCAAGTTTAATTATTTCATCTGCTTCTTTAACAGACGTTATGTCTTCTTCTTTTTTTGTTAAAAAGCCTCCTTTTTTTCTATTTTTCATTACTTTCCCCCTTTCTTTAAAAAAAATATTCCTCATATCTTTTATATCCATTTAATAGGAAAACATTTTTATAATTTTATTAGATGCATTTGAACCACAACGATCGACATCATCGTTACAAGTAGCTTTAAATTCCGTACGAATGCGAAATAATGAGGACGTAGGTACATATGCTCGGAGAGTGGAACAACTATATTTTAATTTATGCGTGTCAAGTACCAAAGGAAAAGGTACCGAACAAGCTAACACTATACGGGATCAACTTAAGGAACAGACGTTAGTAGTATTTATAAAGGGATTAATACCAAGTTTAAAAACCATAGTAAAATCACGAAATCCAGCGACATTAGAATTGGCTATACAGGTAGCTAAGGATGAAGAAACGGAGATTAAATCTGAATCTGACGCTTATCAGTATTATGGGAATAATAGTGGAAATAATAATAATAGAAGTGACAATAATCGATATAACAACAATTATAATTATAATGCACCAAATAATAATAGACCAAATAATAGCAATTATAATAATAATTTTAATAATAATAATAATTATCCTAGACAAAATTTTACTCAAAGAGAAAATAATAATGCATATAGACCACCAAACAATCGAAATTCGAATTTTAATAGACCAGACATAAATCACGGAAATAGAAATAATAATTATAGTAATCAATATCAGCCTAGAAATAATAATTATAATAATCAATATCAGCCTAGGAGCAATAATAATTATAGTAATCGAAACAATAATTATCGGAATAATAATAGTAATAATAACGCAGTAGCCACTATACAATGTTATCAATGCGGAGGTAATCATTTTGCACGGGATTGTGTACAGCATCGTAATAATAATAATAACAACAATCCCCGTCCGTCTCACAATCAGAATAATTTCGCGCGACAGCCAACTAACTATAACGCACCAGTAAACGTAATGTGTGCATATTGTAAACAACCTGGATACGATATAACTAAGTGTTACAAAAAACAGAATAACAACAAACGTATTAACGGTTCGGGAAACTTGCCAAGATCGGACGAAATGAGTAGTGCTCGACCGATAAATATGATAGCCACAGTAGAGGAGGATTTAGGCGATGTTTACACATCGAGTCAATATTAAACAACAATCATATTATTTGTCAGTCTGCCAATATAAAAAAAGAATTCATGGAACTGCTCATAGACACTGGAAGTGATGTTAATTTAATAAAATTTGATACGTTGACAGGTGACACATTAGTACAAGAAAACAAAAAAATATATTTAAAGGGAATTAATGATAGAGTCGTGCCAACAGTAGATCAAATAAAAATAACTTTAATGTTTAATGATGTTAATATAGAAACAGAGTTTCAAGTTGTACGAGATTCATTTCCTATACCTAAGGATGGTATATTGGGGCAAACATTTTTAATGGATAATAAAGCCATAATAGATATAGCAAATAATTCGTTAGTAATAAATAATAAATTAGATGATAAGATAATGAAGGATAATTTATGTTCCGAGTTGAAACCGCGGACGGAAACAGTGGTGACCGTACCGATTGCCGATCCGGCCATGGAAAATAAAAATGTTATAGTTTATAAACAAGAACTAATTAAAGATGTTTACTGTGCCAATGTGGTAGGAACAGTAAAATTAAGGAAGGTTAGTTAGTATGCTAAATGTTTCCGAAGAAACTAAGGAAATAAATGAAAGTATTATGAATCGAATATTATACGATACCACCACAAATTATAATATACATACGGTACATTCCGAAATTAATAACGATAATCGCGTGAATAGAATTTTAAATTTAATACGAAGTGACCATATGAGTATAGATGAGAGGCAATCCATATTTGAAATATGTGAAGAATACGCGGAAATATTTCATTTAGAAGGTGACCGATTAACTTTTACAAATGCAGCCGAGCATGTTATTAATTTGAACGCTAATCAACCACCCATATATCAAAGACCTTATAGGTTGCCACATTCGCAACAAGCTGAGATTAAACAATAGTTAGATAAGATGCAACGGAATGGAATTATAGAGCCCTCTAGTTCACCTTGGAACGCCCCTTTGTTTCTCGTCAAGAAAAAATTGGATGCAAGTGGTAAAGAAAAGATTCGTATTGTGATAGACTTTAGAGCTTTAAATCAGGTAACTTTAAATGAATTTCATCCCTTACCTAACATCACGGAGATATTAGATCACTTAGGACAATACCAATTGTTCAGTGTCATCGATCTCGCATCAGGTTTTTTTCAAATTCCGTTATCAGAATCTTCACGTGAACTTACAGCTTTTTCAGCTAACAATGCACACTATCAATTTAAACGAATGGCGATGGGAATGAAGACTAGTCCCTCCACATTCCAGAGACTTATGGATAACGTATTATCTGGAATTATTGGTATAAAGTGTTTGGTATATCTAGATGACATAATAATATATGGGAAAAACTTGATAGACCATAATAATAAATTAATAGATGTGTTCGAGCGATTGCAAATACATAACTTAAAGATCCAATCCGATAAATGTGAGTTTGTGAAACGGGAATGTTTATACTTAGAGCATGTTATATCTGAAACAGGAATAAGATCAGATCCGAAGAAGATCCAAGTTGTTCTGGCCTTCCCAGAACCTAAGAATGTAAAACAAATTAAATCTTTTCTAGGATTATCTGGATATTATAGGAAGTTTATTGAAAATTATAGTTCGATAGCTAGGCCTATAACTAATCTATTAAAAAAGGATGTAAAGTTTAATTAGAACGAGGAATGTGATAGAGCTTTTGGAAAGTTAAAACATGCGTTATGTACTGAACCCGTGTTACAGTACCCAGATTTTACTAAGGAGTTTATTTTAACAACAGATGCTAGTGGGAAAGCATTAGGTGCAATTTTATCTCAGGGAGAAATAGGAAAGGATTTGCCCATTGCCTATGCATCAAGGACTTTAAGTATAAGTGAATTTAATTATCCTACAACAGAATTGGAATGTTTAGCCATTGTATATGGGATTAAGCAATTTAGACCATATCTTTATGGGCGAAAGTTTACGATTTTAAGCAACCACAGACCATTAGCTTGGTTGTTTAATTTAAAGGATCCCTTATCAAAGCTAGCTAGATGGCGAATACAATTAGAACAATATGACTATGTTATCAAATATAAACCGGGAATTCAGAATGGTAATGTAGATGCTTTATCAAGAATGTATACTATACAGGAAATAAAGGAGGAAAGTTATAACAATTTTCTTGTAAAATTTCAAACAACATTGATTACCAATGGAAATGTGAAGGAGGTTCATGGGGAATTGTTATAGTCACCTCCTGAATATCATATAGTAACTGAAATAGAGAAATATTAAAACTTCAGGACCGGAACAAATTACGAAATAAAACAAAAATTTGGGGACAAGGTTCTTTTGAAATCTAACAAACAGATAGGAGAAATAGTAAAAGTTAAACATGGAGAAAGATATATAATATTCCTAATAACTAAAAGTAAAACTGGACAGATAACCACGTATGAAAACTTGTATACTGCTTTGTTGAATTTAAAGTATTTCAGTGAAAAACATTCTTTAAATAAACGTATAATGGAAAAATTAGGACGAAAGGACGGGTTAGAATGGGATAAGGTTAGAGCTATGTTGTACATTTTGTTTGTATTCATGGAATACCGGAAACGATACTGACAGATCAAGGAACGGATTTCCTTAGCAAAACTTTTGTAGAAGTGTGTAAGCTATTAAAGGTTAATAAGATAAATACCAGCCCTTATCACCCGCAGACTAATGGGAGCTTGGAGAGATCGCATAGGACATTAGCTGAGTATTTTAGGCATTATGTAGACAAAGATTTAAATATTTGGGATCAGTTGTTACCTTATGCATCATTCGTTTATAATTCAACAGAACATTCGTCCACAAATTATCAACCTCATGAAGCAACAAGTAGCTTGGGACTATAGCGATTGCTTAATCCACCTGGGAAAAGAAATACGTGTTTCCGTGAGTTGAAGAAATCCAGTAACTCCGGTCACCGTAGGAGTGGACTTAACCGCAGGATTACCCGAAGGAGAGTACGGTAAGCGGGTCAAAGAAGTCCCATGCCAATATCCGGAGATTATCTCCGGAGAGGTAGGCAGAACTCGGGTGATAGAGCACCAGATCTGTCTCAAGGATCTAAATCCGGTGGCGCTAAACGCTTACGGGTACTCCCGAGAGAAAAACGAGTTAATTGCCGAAATGGTGGAACAGGGTTTTGTTGAACCTAGCATCTCTTCATGGGTTGCACCAGTGGTATTCGCGAAGAAAAAGGATGGCTCACATAGATTTTGCGTTGACTATCGCCGTCTGAACATGCAGACGGAGTCGGACGCTCACCCTATGCCGAACCTCTATGACATGGCTCGAAAATTTACAGCACTATGGATAGAGCACTCCAATGGTTACAGCAAGCTCGCTGTACCAACAGCAAACTAACGTGATGGGCGCTACGACTCGGGGTTTCGATTTTGAAATCTGGCACGTGCCCGGAGTAGAAAATGAAGCAGCCGACGCGCTATCTCGTTGTTTGGTGGGACCGAATACAGTGGACGAAGAATCGTTAGAGAATAATATCCACAATCCCCCTGTGATTCGGCTCGGAGTGTACTATGATAAGTAATATACCTACATAAGTACATAATTATGGTTAAATTTTAATTAATGTCTATTATATTATACCTATAGGTAATAATATTTAGTATTATTTATCTTTATTTGTGTTTTGAACCGTTTATTTTATTGTTTAAATATGGTTATAGTATTATAACTTGTATAAGTACCATCTTATTTGTAATATACAAATATTTATTTTTATATTAACAATTTAAAAGATCAGTTTGTTACTTATTATCGAAACTGAAATTACATTTTTTAATATGTCAAAGTCCACTAGGTATCGTCATAGAAGAAGAGCTGCACTCTCAATATCTTCTTTATTTTCTTCTAGTTGTGATGAATCCTTGGAAAATAATCCAAATCATCTTATTCCAAATATAACTATACCAGATTCATTGCATTTGTTATTTGGACTTAGAGGTATATTTTTTCTAATTGGTGATCTTATTTCTAAAGGTGATTTTGTACCTAAAGTTGGCTTGATTGGAGTATTTACACCATCTGTCAACCTTAACATTTCAGGGCGCCTTAAGGGTACTAGCATTTTATGAATATCTTCATCAGTTTTAATATTTATTTCTTTAACTTCATTAACTGCATTTACAATATTTTTTAATTCATTCGTTACAGGACCAAATGATTTCTCTTTTTCCTCTTCAATATATATGTTCCTTAAAGTTGCTTTTTTAAACCCCTTTTTCAGGTTATTTTCAAGTTTAATTATTTCATCTGCTTCTTTAACAGACGTTATGTCTTCTTCTTTTTTTGTTAAAAAGCCTCCTTTTTTTCTATTTTTCATTACTTTCCCCCTTTCTTTAAAAAAAATATTCCTCATATCTTTTATATCCATTTAATAGGAAAACATTTTAATAATAAAAATTTAATAAACAAATATTTGTTTGATAACCATTATTTAAATAGAAGCTTTACGTTAATGTTTACGTTCAATGTCTACGTTTACGTTCAATATCTACGTTTACGTTTCGCGTTTGCGTTATACGTTTACGTTAATGTTTACGTTCAATGTCTAAATTTATGTTTTTTTAAATTTATTATAAATACGTATATCTGTTAAATCAATTGACATAAACCCAAACTTATTTTTCCAACAAGTTGAACATAAAGATTTAAATTTATCAAAAACTATATCATTACTCAAAAAATCTTTCCATATTCGCCTAATATAAAAATCTGACTGCTTAAATACAATTAAAAAATTACAATTTGTTCTGATTGCTTTTAAATCTAATAAACTATAATTCTGACTTATATAAATACATGAAATATTTTTAGATCTTGATCTTATAAAATATTCTTTTATTCTATCTTGTTTATCTAAAATATAATCATCAAAAACGACTAAGCTATCTGGTTTACATTCATCAACAGATATTATCTCTTCATTATTTATATGTACCTCTACATTATTCAAATTTGCAAATACTTCTTTTATATTTTCATAAATTGGTTGCTCTATATTTTTTGTAAAAATATAAAGATTTTCATAAGGAATCCAATACTTTATAATAATATTACATAATAAGTTAGTTTTCCCTGGTCCAGATGAACCTATAATTAAACATCTCATAGGTATTGGAAGTACTGACTCTGTGTTGCTATTATCATTTAAATGAAACAATTTAATTTCATATTTTTTATCCATTTAATGCAGAAAAATAATATAAGCTTAAAAATTAAAATTCCTATTAAATTTTTTTCTTATTAAATATA
>SSSL01000645.1:0-24233 GCA_008086715.1 Sitobion miscanthi
GCATATCTGTTTGTTTCCTCGATAGCCTTATTTATAACTATATAATATATAAGCAATATTTTATCTCTAAATAAACTCTATTTTAATTTCACAACTTACACGTAATCAAATGTATGAAAATATTATGTGCAGCGCGGAATATTAATTTTTAAATGTGTACATAATATGTATCTGAATATTTGAGTATTAAAAAAATATTTTAATATTATAATCAGTAAAATATATTGAACTATCAAACGTTTGCCATAATTAGTTTTCTCGTTTTTTTTTTTTTTACGAAGTATGCAAATACGTCTGTAAAAATATATAGTAATAAATTACTATGTAATAGATAATTTTAAAAGACATCTATGAAAATTAGAATTTTAACTATTTTCATTTTTGAATCATTGAGCACACGATGGCTCACGATTGCTTAATGCCGTCGTCGGCACGTGCAAACAACTAGTGTAGAAGAAAAACTCAAACATATTGTAGTGGATGATTTTTTCCGTCTGGATCAACCAGGGTCTCATATACCGCTGCGCGTCACGGTTGCCGTTTCCCACCGAACCGCTATTAAAACGGCTCGCGGTCGCCGTCGAATCCACTGAATTAAATGAATATTAAATATTAATATGAAACGTATATCGTTGCATGGTTTATATTTTATCAATTTTATTCTATCTGCTCTACTGCATAATATATTAATAATCTAATTTACGTACTAAAGTTGTGTGCACGCAATCCAGAAAATTCAAAACTAAGTTGAAGCAAACAACTAGAAAGCCCTAGCTTATAAACCTATTTAATGTTTTCAGTTTTTAAATAATAATATAAATAAAAGATAATTTTTTATCAATATTACTAAACTGTTTTCACAATGCTTAATATGGCAATTATTTTAATCAATAATAGTTTTTGACAACACAATTATTAAAAAGGTGGGTAAGTGGATGTCGCTCTGCTGTACAGTAGGTTACAAATGGGTCACTGTAATGGATGGTGTTAAAATTGAATTCAATGATATAATATCGTTGTATAAGAAAAACGATTCTAAGCAAAAACGGTCAGTCAGCCTATGATATTACTAAGTATATTTGATGATATTATTGTGCATAAAGTAATTTATATATAACCTATTTACGTGGAGTCTTTTTTTCAATTTTCAATTCTTAGCTATAAAAGTTGAACATTTTATACATTTTTAACTACAAAATAATTATTAAATTATAAATTTGATAAATTTTGTCAAAATTTGAACTTTAAATGCCAATAAAAAAAATTGTGCCTATGTATTTTTAATATTTTTCAACTGCTATTGTAAAAATATATATCAAGAGCCTTGTATTAAATGTTCACGCTTTATTTCCCAACAAATAAAATTGTATTGATATTTATAGAAAAAAAAAACTAAAAAAATTGAAAACTGGCAATGTCCGTAAACAGCTCAAAAAGAGTCCATTTATTTTCAAAATTTTATCGTGTATAGAAAATGCTAATATAAACATTCAGTGAAATTTTCAAGTATCTACAGTCATTCGTTTTTTAATTACAATAAAATAAGAAAATCGTTACACGAGAAATCGAGTGAATATCAAATGTTGTAAAAATATGAATTTCAAACGCTTATAAAAATTTAATTTGATTTGCTTGTAGACATTTTTTTTTTTTGATAAAGGTAGACAAACTTATGGGTAATCTTGTATTACATTTTTAAATCTTAGATTTAAAAAGAAAAATTTTTATGAATTCTCAACTCAAAATAATTTGCTAATTTTCGTAATTTTTCCGTATTTTGTCAAGATTTAAACTTTAAATGCTTATAAATAAAAACTGTGACTAAGGATTTTTAATTTTTTTCATCTGCCTTTGAAACAATAACCTAGGAGCCTCCTGTTAAATTTTCAAGCTTTTTTACTCAACAGATAAAATTTTATTGATATTTATAGAAAAAAAAACTAAAAAAAATGGAAACTGACAATGTCCGTAAACAGCTCAAAAAGAGTCAAATTATTTTAAAAATTTTATCGTGTATAGGAAATGCTAATATAAACATTCAGTGAAATTTTCAAGTATCTACAGTCATTCGTTTTTTAATTACAATTAAATAAGAAAATCGTTACATGAGAAATCGAGTGAATATCAAATGTTGTAAAAATATGAATTTCAAACGCTCATAAAAATTTAATTTGATTTGCTTGTAGACATTTTTTTTTTGATAAAGGTAGACAAACTTATGGGTAATCTTGTATTACATTTTCAAATCTTAGATTTAAGAAGAAAAATTTTTATGAATTCTCAACTCAAAATAATTTGCTAATTTTCGTAATTTTTCCGTATTTTGTCAAGATTTGAACTTTAAATGCTTATAAATAAAAACTGTGACTAAGGATTTTTAATTTTTTTCATCTGCCTTTCAAACAATAACCTAGGAGCCTCCTGTTAAATTTTCAAGCTTTTTTACTCAACAGATAAAATTTTATTGATATATATAGAAAAAAAAACTAAAAAAAATGGAAACTGACAATGTCCGTAAACAGCTCAAAATAAGTCAAAATATTTGGAAAATGTTACGGTGTATAGAAAATGAAAATATAAACAACCAGTGAAAATTTCATGTATCTACGGTCATTTGTTTTAAAGTTACAACAAAAACCAAATTCAATTTTGTGAAAAATCGATTTTGCGTAAAAATTCCCGTTTTTCCTTAATTTTTCTTTTGTTTTTCTCGACGCTTTTGAAAATTACTGCGAATTTTAAATTTTGACCTCCCCAATGCACCAACGATATTCACTTTCCAATCGAAAAAGATACTGAAGTTGAAAATCGAAGCATTATTTCGACTACTTATCGTGTACACAGACACAAAAAAAAATAAAAAAAAAAATATAAAAACACACATCATTGTAAAATCAATACATTCATCGTTTCACTCAGAATCGAAAATTACATTAAAATCGAACATTTTTCATTTAAATATTGTTTTTATTATGTTTTAATGTTTTATTTCAGCGGTTCTTAACTTGTGCTCCGCGGCCCCCTGGGGGTCCGCGGTAGCCTTAACACATAACATACGTCAATAATAAATAACATGAGTGCATTATTACAATACTGTTGGATTATAATTATTATTTTTCTTATATAATAATTAATATTATTATATAAGAGATAGACCTATTTTACCGTTGTCACGCCGAAGACTAGGTATAATGGATTACCAGGTATGAAAATTAGAATTTTAACTATTTTCATTTTTGAATCATTGAGCACACGATGGGGCTTAAAGCCGTCGTCGGCACGTACAAACAACTAGTGTAGAAAAAAAACTCAAATATATTGTAGTGGATGATTTTTTCCGTCTGGATCAACCAGGGTCTCATATACCGCTGCGCGTCACGGTTGCCGTTTCCCACCGAACCGCTATTAAAACGGCTCGCGGTCGCCGTCGAATCCACTGAATTAAATGAATATTAAATTATGAAACGTATATCGTTGCATGGTTTATATTTTATCAATTTTATTGTATCTGCTCTACTGCATAATATATGAATAGTCTAAGAACTCTAAGTGGCGTACTAACGTTGTGTGCACGCAATCCGTCAAAACTAAGTTGAAGCAAACAACTAGAAAACCCTAGCTGATAAACCTATTTAATGTTTTCAGTTTTTACATAATAATATAATTAAAAGATATCAATATTACTAAACTGTTTTCACAATGCTTAATATGGCAATTATTTTAATCAATAATAGTTTTTGACAACACAATTATTAAAAATTACATTAAAATCGAACATTTTTCGTTTAAATATTGTTTTTATTATGTTTTAATGTTTTATTTCAGCGGTTCTTAACTCCGCGATAGCCTTAACACATAACATACGTCAATAATAAATGGCATGAGTGCATTATTACAATACTGTTGGATTATAATTATTATTTTTCTTATATAATTATATATATTATTATACATAAGAGATAGACCTATTTTACCGTTATCACGCCGAAGACTAGGTATAATGGATTACCAGGTGTAGATTCCACACCAAATAATTTTACTATTAATATTTATTTATCAGTTTTTCTTGTTCATACGAAATTTATAGGCGTACAGCACTGTAATCAAAGGTCGTATATTTACCGCCACTAAGTGTAGTTGATTAATCGTACTCTATTATACTTTTATTTGACATTTTTATACTAACCGAACTATTTTTACCTAACCGAAATTATTTGGAACTGGAACCGTTATTTTATTTTTGGAGAACCGGCACCGTAACCGATAGTGATAAATTCAAAAGGTTACAGTCCCTGAATTTATTAAACTGATTATTATAATATAATCATAAATCGGATTTTAAAGAATTAGATAGTTATTTTGTCTTATAATAAGTATAACTAAAAGGATCTACGTATTATATAATAATATACATATAATATTATATCATAACAGTTTATTTAACACACCCAATATTATTTTCTAAACATAATCAAATTTGTTTTTTAAAAATCTTGAATATTCATAAAAACTATTTTGTTACCTACGTAAATTATATTCTAACTGATGATGATAACATACACAAATATTTTTAAATATTTGTCAATTTACTACACACATAGGCTTTTACTGCTTATAGAACCTAGTATATTATAATATTATTAAAGTTATCTTACTAACTCACTTGCAGGGTAAGTGGTATATAAAAGTGGGGGGGGGGATTTTGTGTGTTACAGCCCCCACAGGTTTTTTTTTGCTATAGAAAACTAAGAAAGCCCAAAAGTAACAGTTAAATTAATAAGTGTGGGGTTTGCCCCCTGAAATAGATATATTTTAGGCCCTGGGCTTAACACAATATTAATTGTTCAATTAGTTATCAATTAGTTATCAATTAATAATTATTGCAATTGTTTATGCCACTTAAAGAATGTCCTGTGCACACATACACATAATATAGGTAATATACTTCTTTTTTTCAAATGAGGATCAACCTAATTGACTGTATATTGTTAAACAGATGATTTTTATGTATATAAAATGGGATGTATGTGTAATTAGAAGCATTTATTATAAATAACTATATTTATAATAAATATATTTTATAATTATATTTTAATTATAAGCAGACAATTTTTACAAATTATAAAATGTTGATAACTTATTAACATTTTCCAATCGCCAAAATATACCCCATATCTTCCAAACCCATTTTGAACATATTATCTTAAGTATACAAAATTGAATAACTATATTATAATAAATAAATCCATAATAAAAAAAAAAAAAATAAGATCAAATGTGGATCTGAAGTGGATGATTTTTTCTATCCGGATCAACCAGGATCTCATATACCGCTACTCGTCACAGTTGCCGTTTCCCACCGAACCGCTATTAAAACGGATCGCGGTCGCCGTCGAATAAAAATCCACTGAATTAAATGAATATTAAATATTAATATCGATAGGTATATCGTTGCACGATTTATATTTTATCAATTTTATTATATCTACTCCAGGGCCTAAAATTGTGTGCAGTAGCAAATTTAAAAGTGTGCACTATTATGCAATAAAGTTATGTGTGGTATGTGCACTACTAGGTCTATGTTCATTATTTTATAATATTTTGGTGTAGAATTAGGCGTGCAGTAGCAAAATATCTTAATTTTAGGCCTTGATCTACTCTACTGCATAATAATATATGAATAGTCTAAGTTACGTACTAACGTTGTGTGCACGCAATCCAGCAAAAAAGTCAAAAACGAAAAACGTGCGTATGTTTCATTATTATTATGATCGATCGCGGTTGCATCGTCAACCGGCGGCCGACGCGATAAGAAATTTCTCAAACTAATATTAAACGTGTAAATAGAATAATCTAAGAAACCAAGTCATATTGTCATACTCACACACTGCAGTCAATATTGCAGTCAATATTATTTTAACGATGACTAAATAAAATTATTACCTACTATGTTTACTTTCAAGTTTCGTATAAATATTATGAAATTAGAAACCATATTTATGTATATATATATTATCATATAATATAATAATTTAATCGTACAATGATTTTTAGAATAACATGGGAATTAATTATTACACAGTGAAACTTCCGTACAACGAAATTACATTTAGCAACATTCCCCGTTTAACGAAATATTTTTGAGAATCATATCAAATTAGAACTAAATTTATTCAATTCTATCTGACAAAATTCTCTATATTACGAATTTTTTTAATGCCCCATAAGACTTCGTAATATGAAAGTTTCACTGTTCTATATTATAATAATAATTATTACTACTTATATAATATTAAATTACAAAATATTACAATAAAATTATATTATATAAAATAGCGCAACACAACGGTTCATACAGACGAGTAAATAGAATAATGACATTTTATAATTTCAGTTTTTACTTACAACAACAATTATAACTATTATTATTATTTATTATATTATATTTTATTATTTTTTATTTTTAGTATACTGTACAACATCAGAATTCAGAATTTCCTGACGCAGCTGTTGTATCTTTACAATCAGACATTCGTCGCGTATAATATAATATCGTATGCGTAATAATAATTATATCCGACAAGAAATGTGAATAATATTATGACGATATGGCCAATCACACTCACCGGTGTGAAAACATAAAAATAAAATATACAATAAAAGTACACTGCCACCGACGTATCACGTATTCCGAGTAACAATGTGAGTTCGTGTTCAGAATTTTCTTGTTATTTATCAAATTAAATAATATTACTTAGGTAAGACGATTTCACCAGTCATCAACCAAATTGTCCACTTATTTTAAAAAACCACCTAACCCGCGGTGGAATGGTTGAATATTTGGGCGTACGTAATTTTCGCCAAAAAAAACCCCCAGATAAATATAAATGTAATTTGCGCCACACAAAACTAAATAAAAGGTCATTAAATAATCTGCGCCATCATGTACCTACAAAAATTGTAATTTGCGCAACTTTAAAGTAACTAAATAATCAAGTTTATTTTAATAAAAAATCATTGATATTATAATTATAAATAAATGTATATAAGTATATAAGGGCCAGTTGTACCATCTCCAATAAAAGTTAACCGAACTCCGAAGTTTAATTGGCCAAATTTTCCCGGTTATAAAATCTGTTATATTTTTCTAATATATTTGCGATTAATATGAGACTAACTGTAAATATTATCATGATACTGCTGCAGTGGCGGTCAAACGGGGGGGATGAGGGGGATAGATCCCCCATGAATTTTTTTTCAATATTTATAACAATTTATAATTAAGTATAATGTATTCAATTTTATTCTATTTTTTTTCTAAAAACAAATTATCAACTTTTATAAATTTCGACAGAATGTCAGAATATGTTTATACGTGTTGTAGTGATCCCTCACTAACGCTTATATTTTGAATTCGACGACGTTGATGATGAATAGGGTTTTCTAAGGAGAGGTTGCAGAGTAACAAGTGACACAGTAATTAAGTATAAGTATTTTTATTAAGTTAAACACAGTATATTTGTTTATGAAATTTATATAAGTCTGAGGACAGAGCGAAAAGCATCTGCCCGAGAAATTAGTTATTAGCACTAGTTAAAAATATTTTGGAAATAGACTTAAACTGGCGGCGATGTGGAGGGTGAGCTCCACGACCATCTAATTAATATAATAATTCTATCGTATTTCATACCTCAGTTACTTTAATGGTATCAAAATGTACGGGATTATAATCACGTAACGGTGTCGGAGGTGGTGTTGTGCTAATACAATATTTTTTAATCATAGCACAAATAAACAAGAATACAAACAAAATTATAATGCTATAAAATATATAATTATGATTTCTATTTACTTCACGTACTGATTGTTTTATTAGTTGATAATCAATATCTCTATTTATGTCATCTAAAGAACTAGATATGGAATTCAAATCATGTAGTTTTTCAATTTTCCCTATATTTCTAGACGTTATTACATTAAATGTAGTATTCTGCTCTAAATTTTGTCCCCCTGTAATTATCTTAGTTTCTGGTATTATATCTATTAATTTTGAGTTTTGAACTGTTGTAACCGGGTGTAGTATATTTTGACTCGCATACCCTTTACATTGTTCCCCAATACTTAACAAACCTGTTCCTACTAATTCTATACTTTCAGAAGTCTCATCTACTCCACACGTTAATACTAAATTTTCTTTATTTTCTGTTTTTCGATTATCATTTCACCTTTTTTTAGATTAAGAGTTACGTCGTTTTTACTAAAAAATGGTATCCCAAGAATTCCTGACATTGACCCTGGGAACTTATCATGTACTACACGAAAGACTGTATCATCATAATTATTACTATTAATCGTTAAATTAATCTTAATATTGCCCAAGGTTTTAATCGAATTCTCGTTAATACCTATTAACGTTGTTGTAGTTGTTTCTAAAGGTACGCTATTTTTTACTGCCGATAATTTTATTATACTTAAATGCGTGCCTGTATCGATTAAAAACATATTTTCTTTACTTATTAACGATTCCGAATCAATTTTAATTTGATTATTGTCTAACGCTACTATTTCTTTATTTATTTCGTTTTTAACCATAATAATGGTACTATTTTTTATATCGCCTATCGTTTTAATTACTGCTGTTGTCGACGAGCCTACTTTAGTTTTTTGTTCGTTATTATACTTTAATTTACGGCAATCTTTTACAATATGACCTGGCTTTTTACAATAATTACATGATAAAGACGTATACGAACTACTGCTACCACTATATTCTCTTTTAATTATCGATTCATTTTTGTTTCCGACGTTAATATTATTTTAAGGTTTTTTACAATCCCTACTTAAATGTCCGTAACTTTCGCAGTTATAACACTTAGGTTTAGAAAATGAAGTCGTATTTCTATTGTCAAATTTCGGTTTTAAATTTTCTAAAGCTTGTTCCTCCTCCAAAGCTGCTTTAATCATTTCTTTTAAATTTCGTAATTTCATTGCCCTTAATACTGTCCTAATTTGAAAATATAACCCGTCCACAAAAATAGTTTGAGCTTGTCTAGTTAATACGTCTGTAATGGTCTTACTTTCTGTGTTACTTTTGTCTTTTGTCATTTCGTTTACTAACCTATATAAAGCCAATTCTACTCTTGCTGCATAATCCTGTACTTTTTCAAATTTATTTTGAGTAATAGAATTTAATTGTTTCGATAAATATGTTTCTGAATAATTGTTTCCAAAATTCGACCTTAAAATTGTAATTAAATCTTTGTAATTCGTAATTGTTTTATGCTGAGTTATGCATAAAGCTTTCCCGGAAAAATTACATAGTAACGCTTCTAACACATCAATAGTAATCGTTTCCTCAATATGCTTAAATACAAACTCGCATTTTTTTTCAAATAAATTTAAATCCTGATTTGGCAAACCTGCGAATTCTGGCAACATTCTAATTGCATTGTCAAAACTTAATTTACTCATTTTGTAAAGTTCTAATTGTCCAGTTAAATTTGATAAATGTGACAAGTAACTAACTCTTTGTTCCCCCTCTGTTACTCTGAGAGCTAAATTGAAAAACCACTCTAATTCTGTATCTAATATTGACATAAAGAAAGTATTATATTACCATACAAATTACATGCTATTCTTTGTTTTTGAACTTGAATATTGTTGTTGATTGAATACGAATGTTTGTTGATTGTAGTTGGATGTTCTGTTGATTGAATACGAATGTTCTGAAGATTGTAGTTGATTTATGTTGATTGTGGTTTAATTTCTGTTGATTGAAGTTTATTTATGTTGATTGTAGTTTAATTTCTGTTGATTGAAGTTGATCAAAAAATTGTTGCTTGATTTCGTTTATTTTGGATTTAGACTGACGTTGTATTGTTCCAATTCAAATTGTAGCTTAAAACATTCGACACACCGCTGCCACCAAAATGTTGTTACGTGTCCGCTCTTAGCACTCGAATTTGAATTAGAAGTATAATAATAAAGACACACAAATTTACGTATACTAAAAGTGTATTTATTAAAAGTAACAAACGTCTGAAATGGATATCGTCGAGAACGTCGTCACGTCGTCTCCAGTAATCAACTCCCCTACTAACACTATGACTTCCCTATTTAAGCTAAACGGTATCACCTTGTATCACTGATGACCCACCAATACTTAATGTAGTTCTAAATCTATGCATCACCTCTGAACCATACACACGATTTCCATATATCTGGTATTCTTACAAAGTCAATGAATGTCAGATAACATATACATAATAATATATACAAATAAAGATATAACAGTATTAATTTATATAAAATAATAATAATGATGACGAGGATTATTACAATACTTAAGTTATAAATAAAGTTTGTATTAACCATAATTTTATAAATTGATATTAGACAAAGCCATAAGTTATATTTTTAATGATAAAATAATGCATGTCAAAAAATCAGCCATATCCCCCCCCTCCCCAACAAAATCATTTGACCGCCGCTGTACTGCAGTTCAATATTGCTCGATATTTTGACAATTGATAGTTAGATTAGACGTTATCGATCTCGTCTTTACTTATTATTAGTAGAACACAACTATACTATTATATTATCCGGCACGCGTTAGTATCATCGTATTTCCGATGCGATATCACTGAATTTATTTGCTGGTAAATTCCAACAATTAAATTTGAAAGTGTAGCGCAGATAACATATTCGTTTTCTGACGTGGCGCAAATTACCAAAATTAATTTTTAGATGTGGCGCAAAATACAATATGTTTAATTTTCATATTTTGGCGCAAATTACATACGCGCTTAAATGTACCCGTTGGTGGCGCAAAATACCATCTCGCGAATATTTTAAGCTCTTCGGTGTCGGACATTTCGCCGGCACCGATTTTTAATCATATTGTGATTTGTGGTAACGAACAACGGTGAAAACCACACGGAATACGGCGACAGTGTATGATATCGATGTATTTTATTTTCACACAGGTTTGTGCTGACAAATTGTTCCTTCATGAATATACGCGGCACTATATTATTATTATGCTTATAATGTTATAAACTAAAAATATTCTGTTTACTCACTGACGTGGATATAACTATCAATAATATAATAATATTATGCTGGGTAATGTCCTACTAGACCTAAAAGAGTCATGGGGAAAATATCTATTTATCGTTTATCACGTACTCATAAATGTACAGTGTAGATTAACGAGAACATTCTTCATCGATACGTAGTAAAATATATTTTAGATTCTGAGTGGAACGATGAATGTATTGATTTTACAATGATGTGTGTTTTTATATTTTTTTTTTTTTTATTTTTTTTTGTGTCTGTGTACACGATAAGTAGTCGAAATAATGCTTCGATTTTCAACTTCAGTATCTTTTTCGATTGGAAAGTGAATATTGTTGGTGCATTGGGGAGGTCAAAATTTAAAATTGCCAGTAATTTTCAAAAGCGCCGAGAAAAACAAAAGAAAAATTAAGGAAAAACGGGAATTTTTACGCAAAATCGATTTTTCACAAAATTGAATTTGGTTTTTGTTGTAACTTTAAAACAAATGACCGTAGATACATGAAATTTTCATTGGTTGTTTATATTTTCATTTTCTATACACCATAAAATTTTCCAAATATTTTGACTTATTTTGAGCTGTTTACGGACATTGTCAGTTTCCATTTTTTTTAGTTTTTTTTTCTATATATATCAATAACATTTTATCTGTTGAGTAAAAAAGCTTGAAAATTTAACAGGAGGCTCCTAGGTTATTGTTTGAAAGGCAGATGAAAAAAATTAAAAATCCTTAGTCACAGTTTTTATTTATAAGCATTTAAAGTTCAAATCTTGACAAAATACGGAAAAATTACGAAAATTAGCAAATTATTTTGAGTTGAGAATTCATAAAAATTTTCTTTTTAAATCTAAGATTTGAAAATGTAATACAAGATTATCCATAAGTTTGTCTACCTTTATCAAAAAAAAAAAAATGTGTACAAGCAAATCAAATTAAATTTTTATGAGCGTTTGAAATTCATATTTTTACAACATTTGATATTCACTCGATTTCTCATGTAACGATTTTCTTATTTAATTGTAATTAAAAAACGAATGACTGTAGATACTTGAAAATTGTACTGAATGTTTATATTAGCATTTTCTATACACGATAAAATTTTGAAAATAATTTGACTCTTTTTGAGCTGTTTGCGGACATCCACTTACCCACCTTTTTGAAGCTGTGTGTACACCTATGTATTGATAAATGATACCAATGGTTACAATAATGTTATAATATTATATGGACTGGAAAAAAATCTGTAAATAATAAATAATAGTCATGATACGATACGGTCATAACTCATATTATTTGTATATGTTTTATTAAAATGTATAAACATAATGGTGTACATTACAAATCGATTAGAACAAGATTGGATAGGAATCGAATGTATAATAATATTGTGTTTTTACTTTTGTATATGTGTTTAATTTAATATTATTACTCATTAGTAAATTATTGTAACCATGATATATTTTATAACCAATGATTTTGTTACAACTTGTAATATTATATTTTTCTTCGACGCACAAAAAACGATAATTTTACATTATTATAAATTATTATTTATTTCAGTACGGTAAATATATTAAAATGAAAATACAACCGAACTTAAAACAAAATGATACCTAATTATTATAATTGCAAGAACTCATTTCCGACTAATTAACATAGGAATCGTTAACCGGAGCTGAGCCGAGCAGATAACAAAATAATGAGACCACGATTACATTAATAATAACTATATTAACCCCGAACCATTAATGTTAAGCATTAAGCAATATTATTTTTGAACCGACTAACCGATAAAATATTAAAATATACCATATAAATCGTAAATAGAAACTCATGATACAGAAGAGAATTTAAAAATAATTTTGTTCAGTGGCGGATCTAGGATTTTTTATGATGCTTGATAAAAAAAGGTCCTTAGGTACCTACCATGATGGATTTTATTTTATTTTACACAATAATATATTATACAATCTGTACAGTTGATGCACAATAAGCATATTTTATAAAGGCTTTAATACACGAGTACTTGATAAGAAGCCACCCACTAGTGGCACTTTACTGGGTAAACCTCGGGTTAAAAACAAATTCAAGCCATTTGTTGGTGGTTGATAGCCTACATCTGCTGTAGACTACAATTTATTAATACGTTTAGTTCCACATTCGGAGCGGCCCGATGCTTCAACTAAATCCCTCACTTATTTTGAATGCAAACATTATTTATAACTCATATTATTAAATTAGTTATAGCCAAATGTTGACATTATTTTACACAAAATATTGTACTTATCTAAGTTTAATTATTTTAAGCTCTTTTAGTTAAAACTATTTATTTTTAATTAATTGTTTATTCTGTTTTCATATAATATTATTGATACTAATTAGTCGTTAAATTTGATATTAGGTGAGCGACAGTTAATGTCTAATGGACGGCGGCACGTCTTCGACAATCGACAGCACACAATAAAAATAGGCCCGGTGTACACATAATAATATTGTGTTCCAAAAGAATGGAAAAAGACCATGTAAACTTGTCGACGACGTGTCGATGCAGTGTTTATTTCAGATCTTCTATCCCGGGGGGGTATCGTAAATTTTCAAGGGGGTATGTCTTAGAAGTAAATAATTAAGAGAAGTAAAAATATTATTTTAAGCTCAATTTATTGGTATCAGATTGATACCTAAGAATAAATAAATTATTAATAATCTAATTTTGATTAATTATATGAAAAAAAAAACACGCATTTACTATACATACATTACTTATACATTATACTATATTATTAATAATACACCAATATTAGCTTAAGTCATATACATTTTAATATTTATTATATTTATTAAATTAAATTAAACGAATCCGGCGCTGCTTTTGACGTGCATACAAATCAATTTCCTCATTTACAGTATCTTCATCGAGTTCTGAGGGTCCTTCTGTGCTAATTTTCATGCAGGACTGTAAAGTTTCTTGTCCCATTCTATTTCTTATTTTGTTCATAATCCTATTCATTGTACTGAAAGAGCGCTCCGCAGTGGCCGTTGAAACTGGTACACACATTAAACATTCAGCAAGTTTTTTCAAATTTTTATACCCAAAATTTGCTTTATAAATATATAACAATGGATTGTTTACGTTTTCATCTACCAACTATTTGCAACATACTTAAATGAATTCAAGTCTATCCAAACATCGGCGGGTTCAAGACTAGGAAAATATAAACATATTTTCAATACATCTTCTTCAGTGATTGTAATTAAAGATTCAAATGATTCAAATAAAGCACTTAATTTAATTATTTCTAATGATTTTTCATTAAAACGTAATTGCATTTGTTCTATCATTGTATCAACAAATTGTTTAGCTTCTTTTAGACTTTTTATTTTATTTTCATTTTCAACTATTTCTCGTGAATTACTTACATTTTTTTTTAATGTATTTATACATTTATGAATTGAATTATTTTCGTCATTGATGAACATTGGGCCGAGACATTTTTAAGATGATCAATCGAAGAAGAAATTAAAACTGGTACTGATGATAGCTGTAGGTTTTCTTTTTGTAAGATTTTGCTTAAATTATTGACTGCGCCTAAAGCCTCATCTAGGACAACTAATATGATTAAAAACTTGACTGAGTGATTTCTAGCAGAATACCTCCTGCTAGTGAAGCAAGATCTGCTCCGTCAGTGTATATATGCTCACATGCCAAAATATTGATTTATAACACTCTTTGACTGCATGAATTGATCGATGATTACTTAACCAACGTGTATCAATAGTTTCCGGTATTTTCAATTTTTTTTCATTTATAGCTTCTTGAATATCATGAAATATTTTTTCACGTTTAGCAGATTTATGAAATAATTTATAAATATCTTTAACAACTTGGAGGGTTCGTTTAATTGAAACATATTTATTACGAGCAGAAGTTAATGCTAATGATAATAAATGAGCTCTACAATGAATGTATGGTATTTCTCTATGTGCTATTTCAGATAGTCTTTTTCGTACTCCAGTTATACTACCAGAAAAATTTGCAGCACCATCAAAACCAAGACTTATTAATTTTGAATAATCGAGTTCTCTTTTTTTTAATTCTCGATCAATAGTTTCTGTTATAGTTTCCGCATTTGTGCCAGATAATTCTACAATGCACAAAAATAATTCTCTAATTTTACCACAATCGGTTACAAAACGAATAATTATTGTCATTTCACAAACGTTTTTAATATTTGTCGACTCGTCAGCCATTAATGAAAAGTATTTATTTTTTAATTCATTTGAGTCACGAGTTTCAAGAACAGTGCCAATACAATTTAATATTTCAATAGCTGTATTTTTACTCATGTAATTCGACCTATCACTTTGTTTTTCCACCCACTCAAGTAAAGATTGATTTTGTTTTAGCACTACTTTATTTAATAATGGTTCATATTTAGTAGTATGAGGAATCTCTTCTTTTGCCAAAAAATAAACACTATGCACAAAAGTAGAAAAATTAATTCTATTTTGTATTTTTTCTGAATTACTTTGTTGGATCATTTGTGTATGTATAGGTTCATTTTTTCCATGTAAAAATAATTCATTTAAAGCTAAAGCTTTAGCATGATTTTCTGAATTAGCGTGTTTTAAGAGTTTACCAGTTTTACCAGTAGCTTTTCGATAATTTATAAATGGAGTACATATAAAAATACCTTTTGATTTTTGTAAAGCACTATGATTACTACTAAGAAATTTTTCACACACCTTACAAAAAGCCCCACCCTTTTTAGTATTATAATATAGCCAGTTAAACGATTTTTCCCAATTTTTTTGATAAGAATAATTTTTTAATACTTTACGAATACTTTGATCTTCTTGATCTTCAATTATTTCAGTGGGTGAAGCCGGTGAAGGTATAACTGGTGGATCATCAACGTTGTCTAGTTTTTTCCGATACATATCTAATATAGGATTATTTTTTCGTTTTGACATAATGGAAGTTAACTGTTGGTTAAAAGTTTAATTACCGACCAAAATGCGTTTAAAAATAACCAAAAACAATATAAATCAACCAAATGCAGTTTGACGTAGTCTTAAATGCGTAATCCACTACACTGACAGACGACAGTCGACAGACAACAGCACGTTTTAAAAATTACCCACATGCGGTAGGTATTTATCTAAAATCGATTATATTGACGAACAATTTAATAATATATAGATTACGATTATTATCGGTACACATTAATTGACTATATATATATTGATGTACGAAAAAGTAATACTCGAGATATTATTATATTAAATATTTATTTATTATATCATCATCTTCGCATGAAATAACTGACAATTCATCGATACCTAACTAAAATCGCACCATAATATACTATATTTACGTAATAATGTCATACTTTTTTTCGGGGGGGGGGGGGGGGTATACATTTTTCTCCGGGGGGGTATTACCCCCCCGGTCACCCCCCTGAAATAAACACTGTGTCGATGCATGCAACTAATATATTTTGTACCGCCACCCGCAAACACACTCGTCGACACGTAGTGTGTCGTTATTATTACGAATATAAATTTCAGATGAGACGAGAACAACTACACGGTTCATCTGTATCCTATATAGGCTATAATACCTATTATAAGGAGGCAAAACCATACCAAGTCGAAATTTTCCGAAGGCCAAATATCCCGTGTATCAACTTAATTGGATATATGTGTGTGATTGAAAATAATAATATCTGATGCTCGTGAAATGTTCTCGCTCGTCAGTGTGCAGGCGGGCGATTACTACAAATAAATATTATAACGTATTATAAATTACAAATTATTATCAATCATATCAACACAACACACATTTTCAACAACATCGTTTTTCACTTTTTAGTACGCGTTTTATTTTTTCGTGTTAAACGATTTGATTAAATTACTTCATCCTAAAGGCTAGATACAGGAAATGTATATTGTATAAAACTATAATATTATGTATATTGAATGTACGATGTCTTAGTATTTACTGTTGAGGCCGTTGTGGCCTTAGGGAAAATCTTTACGTTTTTGAGAATAATTTAATGAAGACAATCTTACAAAATATGTAAAGAGAACGTCTAATATATCTTGTTAAAAAGAATCCATTTTACGACATTATTTAAATATTATTATGATTACTTTTATTGTTGTTATTATTATTATCAGTTCTGACCTATTATCAAATGTGCCTAAAGGTTATCTGTGTTTGTACGTAGGCTACGGTATTTTAATTTTTAAGCAAGATGTGTGTATTTAAAATATTACAAATTAAAAAAGATCATAACTCGCTTAAAAATTGAAACATCGTAAACAACCATGTTCAAATGGGCACTGTTGTAACGTGTCCGCTCTTAGCACTCTAATTTGAATTAGAGGTATAATAATAAAGACACACAAATTTACGTATACTAAAAGTGTATTTATTAAAAGTAACAAACGTCTTGAAATGGATCTCGTGGAGAACGTCTTCACGTCGTCTCCAGTAATCAACTCCTTTACTAACACTATGACTTCCCTATTTAAGCTAAACGGTATCACCTTGTAAATGTGATGACCCACCATTACTTAATGTAGTTCTAAATCTATACATCACCTCTGAACCATACACACGCTTTCCGTATATCTGGTATTCTTACAAAGTTAATGAATGTCAGATAACATATACATAATAATATATACAAATAACGATATAACAGTATTAATTTATATAAAATAATAATAATGATGACGAGGATTATTACAGCACTCACGAATTGCCTCCCGTGAATTTTTTTTTTCAAATGGTTTCCCGAATTGCCTCCCGATTTCAAAAATATTCACTCGAATTGCCTCCTAAGAGGGTCACTACCTACTCTTGTACTGGAATCGCCTGCGATAGCTATAATTAATCGATTTATAAAAAAAAAAATCAAACATAATTTAGATGAAATCTCATTCTGTTATACAATAAAAAATTTAAGTTTGTATAAAATAAATGTTGTAATAAATAGACTGGCACAGCAGTAATAATTAATAATATTAAAAATAATTTTTCTGGTCGTTCAGAGATCTGTTCTAAAGCTTTTCGTTTCAATTTGTTGCTGAGTATCTGTCTGTTGATTTTTTGCTCCGAGTCTTTCGCACAATTGTGATTAAGTTTACTATTTTCGAACTGGATTTTGTTGCATTGATCGGTTTTCAAATAAGCTGTACATATTTTTTTCGTACATGTCCACCGTTCAATGTCATTAGCTAATCATTTTTGGTATCCAAACTTAAAACCATCACATATTATAATGGTTTTACTCTTGTCGCTGATCTCGCTGATCACGTTCATTTTTATAAAAATATATGTACGTATATAATATAATATTAATGCTGCGGCCGCCACTCAATATTAATTGTGTTTTCGTCTATATAAATCAGAATTAATCAAATTGTTTTAATATCTATCCTCCATCCCGAGAATAATGGTTGATTATAATAATATTAATACAGGGGTATATAAGGGGGGGATTAGGGGGATGGATCCCCTACCAAAACTTTTTTTTTACCATTAACATTTTGATCAAAGTATTGATAATGACCATTCGTGTTTGCTAAAAACGTATATCCCCCCAAACTAAATTCCTAATTACGCCACTGTAATTAATATAGGTAGAGACCGTCCACTCAGTTTTAGGGATTTATTTTTATATATAGTTCATTTATATGAGCATTAAATTTTAGTAATTACCATTTAAGTCGAGGTTCCAATAGTATTCTAAGATCTTTAATAACGTCAGTTATTCGGGTAGGGGTTCACCATTAATTATGGAAAAAAAAAATTATTCTGTGGTATAATCTATGATTACCGTTTTTATTTATAATTAATACAAACCAGATGACCAATCCATGACTAATATCACGCAGTGTCCTTCATTCGCACCTACTTTTAACATTTTATTTTCCTGTGGTTATTATTGGAATACTTGACCCAGCCTATTTGTGTATTATAAATTGTGTAGGTACTTGAATGACAATTTCGTCCAAATAAATATACTTACGTCATACGCAAAGGATGATTAACAAAATATTTGGCAAGTAATGGAAATAATAAATAGGTACACACAAATATATAGGTAATGCCAATTATTATTATTATGCATTTCACTATTACACTTTATTCTTGAAAGTGGTCTATAAAATGAAAAACTATCAAATTTGAAAAAACAATTGAAATAATAATTATCAAACAATGTTATTAAATTAAACAGTATAATATTATTTGTATTTTTGTCTGGGTTTTTGTTCTGTGAATATAATATGTACAACGTCATCGAAATCAATTCTTGCTGTGATATCGCTTTCTACCAAAAGGATTCTTATTTATTAAGTCATTAACTTTTTTTAGCCCAGAGATAATATTAATCTATTATTTATTCTTTTAAGAAATTAAAACTATCGTTCGCAAGAACAATTAGACAAACATTTTTCTACGTTTTTAAATTTATGTGATTTGCATATAGTGATGAATATAATATATCTGTAGACTGTTGTGTAAGATGTACACTATAGAAGAATAGATAAGTTACTATAATCTATAGTTATCGACGTAAGTCACGCGTGTTCGTCTGGTCGGTGATATCGCGAGTGCATGTTGCATGGAATCATTGCATGTCTTAAGGAGTAATATATAGGCAACTCATATGACATTTGGGATGTTTCAATGTGTGAATAGTAAATCAACATTACTGTCTGTAATCCGTTATCGCGCATGTACATGTCAATACGTCATGGAAAATGAAATATATTTTTGTTTATGCATAACTATAAAAACTAATTAAAAGCAGTGGTAAATTAAATATACTTCCTGAAGTTTGATTGTAATTTCGAAAAAATGGTTAATTTCATAATTTTCTGAACAAGATTATTTAGGAATCACTTTTTCAATTTAAAGTCTGATGTGTACAAAATAAATACAAATGTATCTAATGTAATTATTTATCAGAGTTTTAAAAATAACACCTTAATTTTAAGGTTCTTTTAACTCGAAAATTGAAAATCGTTTTCCTATTTTGTCAAAGAATTCATACATGTATTGCGAATTGCGATCTCCTAATTAATTTTTGCAAAAATTGTGTTGTTATTCCACCTCTAGGAAGAAGTTATATTGGTCAAAAGTTTCCGTCACATTGGTACATTATGCACAGACTAAAATGAAAAATACTATTTTTTTCTACAAATATAACGTACAGACATACAGTCGGTGTGTGCAGTCAGTGTGGGCCATTTAGCTACGTGGGTCCAGGACAAATTTCCATTTTGAATTTATTTTCCTTCATGAATTGATTTGGTTGTTTTTTATGCCCACGAGTTATCTCCTGAGTACTTAATGCTAGTAGTCTATCTGTACTGTGTCTATCAGACACCATCGAGCACACCGTAAATCCGAGCTTACATTATTGACCAGGGATGACCAAAAGTGGGAATTATTGGTGGATCAATTTATGTTTTGGAATATTTATATATTTTGTATTTTTTGTATTTTTTTGTGGGACATAGCCCCCCCCCCCCACATTCCCACAAAATTCCTGGCTACGCCGCTGTTACTAAGTGAACTGATATAATTTCATATAACATAACTTTACATTATATTATTATACTATTATAGAATACAGAGTATAAGAGCCAAGAGGCTAGAGCAGTGAGTAAGAAAGGCAGAAACTTCGCGTTCAGCATTTCCTCAGAATTTGCGTTAAAAAGTCTTAATAAATTGATTACAAATGTCATAATAACATGTCCGTAAATTCCATAATTAAAACATGGCTAATATAGTAATATGCAATAATTATATTCATACCCGTGTTACTGCTATGGAACAGATTATCTATTCTCTACTGTTATAGGAACAACGATGTATCATATCATAGGTTTTAAATACTAATAGTTGCTAACATTAATAACAACAATTGATTATATATTCTGTTAATTAATATTAATTTATTAATTATTACTCATTAGACAACATAATTGTACACCGACTCGAGTTGGCTAAGAAATCCCATGGTTAAATTTTTTTTAATTTGATCGTTTTTTTTATTAGGTATTGTCATGCCAATTATTGATTTAAGAATAAATATATTTTAAAAAAATATTATAAAAAATAATATCATATTATAACTACTTTTCCAGTCTCCTCACATTTAATATCGATTTATTTTAACTAAGCAATTCAATTCAGCAATGTCGTTTCAGTATAACTGAACCAAAGAAAAAATGTCCACTTACATTTTTATCTCGATACAATTTCCATCTTATATAATACTTGTACTAAGGCAAAAATAGTCTCATTTTAAAGCAAAAAAGACGCGGAGGGTCTAAATAATTATCGTACCTAACTCAGTGGGGTCAAACGAATTAAATTACAAAACACGATTGCTAAAACGAAATTGAAAAATCTAAAAATGTTGAATAGGTACCTTCTATCATAGAGGTTTTTACGAAAGCATGGATATGGTGATTGTTTTGTTTTTAGAATTTCTGGAGTATCAGCGTCTATATATTTGAATTAAAAACTATAGATATTAACTATTATTTATTATCATGACAAAGTTTGAGTTATATAGAGCTGGTACATTGAACGGGAAACGAAGTGCACGGGATCAGCTAGTTTGTTATATACCACAAGAAATAAAACGATAAACGTCATATTATGAATAAAAAAAAAACAAAAAAACACTAACAGATTAATATTGGGTCTTCGTTTTGAAGTTTTAGCCATTTCATCAATTATCATCAATGGATCAATATAAATATCCTGGTGTATATTGAGGACTGTCAATCCATTTAGTCTCATTTGACCAGTAGTATTTCTGAGATAATTTTTAAGTCAACGCAAGGAAGAAAAATACCTCTCTCCAGTAGCTGTTGTGACTGGTAGTGTAATTAATATTTGCAATAACTTTGAGATTACAGGAAACAAATCAGGATTACAATGGAAAAATAGTTCTGTTATGTTAACGACAAATTTGGTGATTTGAATGCGCAACTGTTATACCACAATTCAAGTTTACCATAATCTACTTCTAAGTAAGTCAAATTGTTGCTGTTACTTAATAATTCAGTAAAAAAATTGAACATAATTTTGAAGTCTTCAAAAGTTTTTTCAGATATTTGTTTACTAGTCATAGGTAATAAGCAGTTGAAACATTTTAGTTTGGCCCTACGTTCAAGAAATCATCCACGGAGTTGTTCAATAAAGTTATCAAGAAATGGGATAAGTGTTGAGACTCTATAATATTCTGTTGATTATTATTCATAACACTACTCCTATTTATTTGTCGACCTGTTGTTATTGGAACACCATTTCTCATAAGCATTTAAAGTTCACATTTCGACAAAATTTGTCAACAATTTGCAAACTATTTTGTAGTTAAAAATGTAGTAAATGTTCAATTGTGTATTTAGCTTATGCTTATGGTAAAAAATTGATCACGGTAATATGTAAAATATTGGATTACAGGTCGTCAAACCCGTTCCCATTTACAACGAGGAAAGACAAACATCTTTGAAAAAAGAGTATGCAATTACTAAAAAGATTCAGTGGCTGTTATTAAAATTCTTCAATTATCAACAATGTTCATAATTGATGAAGACTTTTAAATTAGGTATATAGGTTAGGTACCTACCTATTTCCTTTAATTTGTGTTCTTATTTTTCCCGTTTCCCGCCACCACCCATCAGAAAGTAATTAGTTACTTTATTTCACCCAAAAAACAATTATGTACCCAAACGTTGAATTAATTTTAGGTGTCTGAAAAAATGTGTTCCTAAACATGTTAATTGTGTTCCCAATCATTCTCCCAATTTCAATGTAAAAATATATTTTTGAATGTGTTTCAGCGTTTGTTTTTAAAAATAATCAGTAGGTATATATTTACTCTTATTTTATAACGTTTATCAAGTAATATAACGGTTGCCGTTTTTTTTAGCTTTAACTTGCGTTTGTCTAGCTTAAATAACAAATAAGTGCTATTCAAACATTCATTTTTAATAATACAAATAATATCTCATCGAATTCGTGACTGTGAATATTTAAAAATGTGTTACTAGATTATTCATAAGTTTTTCTACCTTTATTAAAAAAAAAATGTCTACAAGAAAGTCAAATTAAATTTTTATGAGCGTTTAAATTCATATTTTTACAACATTTGATATTCATTCGATTTCTTATGTAACGATTTTTATATTTGGTTGTAATTAAAAAACGTATGACTGTAAATACTTGAAAATTTCACTGAATGTTTATATTAGCATTTTCTATACACGATAAAATTTTGAAAATAATTTGACTCTTTTTGAGCTGTTTACGGACATTGCCAGTTTTCAATTTTTTTAGTTTTTTTTTTCTATAAATATCAATAAAATTGTATTTGTTGGGTAAAAAAGAGTGAAAATTTAATGCAAGGCTCCTGATACATTGTTACAATAGCAGTTGAAAAATATTAAAAATACATAGCGCAATTTTTTTTTATAAGAATTTAAATTTAAAATTTTGACAAAATTTATCAATTTTAAAATTTAATAATTATTTTGAAGTTAAAAATGTATAAAATGTTGTATATAAATTACTTTATTCACAATAATATCATCAAATATAATTAGTAATATCATAGATTGATGACTGTTTTCGCTCAGAATCGTTTTTCTTATACAATGATATTATATCATTGAATTCAAATTTAACACCATTCATTACAGTGGCCCACTTGTAACCTACTATACAGCAGAGTAACATCCATGTACACACTTTTTTAAATCCTAGATTTAAATGAAAAATTTTATGAATTTCTAACTCAATATAATTTACACATTTTCCTGATTTTTATCAAAATTTAAACTTTAAATACTTATAGAAAAAAATAATAATACATATTACATTTTGTCGATAAACGACAAGTGTGGACGATAAATGTATTACCTACCATGTTCCTCATTAGTTGATGTTAGTGGTAATTAAATAAAAAAGTCAATCGTAAATTCACAAAAGTTTTTACTTTTTAATAAAAAGCGTCTGAAGTTAAAATGTTGACATTTATCAAAATCGCGAAAATTAGCAAATTGTTACAAGTGAGAAATTCATAAAAATTTTTTCATGTATATCTTAGAATTTTAATAACCA